>MDKF010626526.1:0-31562 GCA_026770625.1 Nicotiana glauca
ACTAATTGTCTCCTTTCTAACCGAACTCTATTCGAATTACTTCAAATCCTCCAAACACATATAATGAAACATATATAAGCATAAAATGGGGAAAACGGGGCGGTAACTCCCGTAACGACGGGCCGGGTCGTTACAACACTACACCTGTCCTGCATTCTTCTAAATGTCTTGGTGCTGGTATTGGCCAGGGACCCAATGGGGCCCTAGGGAGCTTTGCTGCACCTAGACCACGGCAAAGGCTATGAACTTGAAGGGGTTGAGGTTGGAAGATTGGGCTGATTGAAGGTTCCCTATAGCATAGCTTTTTTTATTTTAATGTTCTTTGGTATTGTAATTCAGATGCTATTGGTTTGTAATAATTTGTAAACGAACAATTGGGGGTGAATAGTGAATATGGGAGAGGGTTATGCATGCTTAGTATAAATCATGGGTAGAAAATATGCTTATAGGATTTTATATGCGCAATAGACAACCTGTATAGGTCATGCATCTCATTCATTAGAAATCCTGCTTTAGGTTCTTTATTTTCAGGCTTTCATTATGCTCATCTTGTAACCACACTCAGTTAATAACCAGCAATGATTAACAACAAGCCAAATAAGTTGTCATTACTGCATTGGCATATTAGAAATCATGTTCTTTGGAACTCTTATGTGCATTAGATATCCTGCCCATAGGACTTCTCACTTGTTCGAGTTGTAGTGGTTAATTTATGTTAGTCCAATAACCGTGTTAAAATATGACTAAGTGGTTTGAAATATTTTTTTTGCAAACATCTTACCATGCGTACCTTTATAAATCAAAATAAAGAAAATGTATGTTCATTCCTTTATAAATAATCAGGTAATGTATAACGACTCCTAGGCAAACCTTAGGCCCATTAGGAACTGATCAATTGTGTCTTTTTTATTAGCGTAATACCAATTAGCTTCTTTAAGTTTTAACTCTGTATTTCCCCTTCTTGTTGTGATCTTCTGAAGTTCACTCAGCTTTTCTTTTCTTAAAACAAAAACTCTGCTGAGAACGATTTTTTTAAAATGACACACCTTTACTTTTAATAAGTTCTGATTTTTATGTTTTCAAATCCCTGGGTTACCTATCTCTGTCCAGAATCGTGCTATTATTGTTACTACTTCATTTCTAAAACCAAGTTTTAACCGCTAAAAAGGTCCCTATCTTTTGAGACCTTAATTATGTTTAAGGCATGCTACTTATGTGTTTTGTTTGAGGAGGTGTACATAGGCCTTTACATGTTTACATGCTTTCCCCCCTAACATGCAGTATGTGTTTTTGTATGTCGCCTTAGATTTTTGTCCTTTAAAACCAATCAGCCTAATATCCTACCCTTTAGGATTAGTAGTCCTAAGTACCTCCGGGACTGGGGTAGGTAATAACATGCAATAGGTAAAACGAGATCGTTCCACGTTTAATACCTCAACGGGGTGGGAAAGGGTAGATATGGATATGATGACCATGCGATAGCACCACGTGTATAAACTATTACCGGGTGTTGTGTGGGGTGATCCATATTATGTATAAACCTATGACCCATTCCCTTATTTATCCACTTTTATTTCAACTATTTTTCTTTTGCAAATTTTAGCTTTTAAAAAATTGTTTCAACTGTACGGAATTTCCCTCCTTTACTCGTTTATTCAGAATTAAAAAAATGGTTTCTCCTACCAAATTTTAGTTACTTTAAAGTTTCTAATTTCTTGCAACTATTATGTAAAGACTCCTTTGTATTTGTAATGCTTGTTTGCTTACTTGTTGTTTGCATTTAAAGTCACAATATAGCATGATCGGGAACCACACTAGTGGATCTTGAGGGGTGCCTAACACCTTCCCCTCGAGATAATTTCTAGCCCTTACCCGAACTCTGGTTTTCCAACTCAAAAAATCCTTAATGTCCTAATGCACTTAATCATTAGGTGGCGACTCTTCAAATCCAAAACCCAAATCCCAAACGGGAATAGAGTTGTCTTCCCAAATGTCGTAAACCCGATTTCGCGAGAAAAAGGGGGCGTCGATACATAATCAACAAAATAAAATATATTTCCTTTAGTTAGAAAAGTCATATTGTAAATAGAGATAGAAATATTTTAAAAGCAGTAAAATATCTCTTACAGTCATAAGATAGCGTAACCACGACCAATACCGTACAACGCCCAAGACTAGGTGGCACAAATACACGCACAACTACGAAAATATGATAAGTCTGTATACATAATAAACTTATCTGAAATAAAAATAGACAGGAAATAATAAAGGACCTGGAACTGTGAAATGAATCCATGGAGTGCAGCTCACCATGAGTCTTTGGGCTACTGCCAAGATCAACGAGAGGCTCTGTTAGCACCAACTTGAGGTTCTGCACAAAAGATGTGCAGAGGCGTAGTATGAGTACACCACAATCGATACCCATTAAGTATCAATTCAAACCTCGAAAAAGTTGTAGTGAGGTTAGATGCTTCCATATACTTACAACACAAATATAATAATAAAGCTAGAACATAATGATAAATGATCTCATGAATAACAAGTACCAAAATATCAACAATCAAAGAGTATAAAGCGTGTTTTTCCAATACAAGAGATAATCATAATGCTTGTTGATACACAACTTTTCCCTGTATATTTTTATATATGCAAAATACTTTCAAAATAATATATATATTCATATATAAGCATGCCCAAGTATTTCAGTATTTTTCTCAATTTTTAAAATCAATTTATTATCCATTTTAGCAGTACAAAATCAATAATTATACCCAAAATCATTAATGTTGGTGAATAATTCAATTGTATTCACATATTTATACCAAAATATAGTTAAGATAATTTTTATATATTTTTTATAAATTTATTTGGTATTTTTAAAGCTAAATTACATATAATTATAATTCTAACCTATTTTAAGATTTAATAGTATTTTATAACTATAAAATTGATTCTGATTTTTTCCATTAATATTTATGTATTATTAACTAATCCAGTACTTTTAATTTGTTTTCCAAATCATTTTTACTATAAAAGGGAAAAACTGGCTATTTAATATATAACCCCAATTTATTTCAATTATTGCCAAAATCGACCCTCCAATCGACCGAATCTTAACCCCCAATTGGACCGGTCCAATTTCAATTTTAACCTGACCCCCGACCCAACCAATTAACCCGCCTGGCCTTTCTTTCAATCCAGGCCGTTGATCATTTTGATCAACGGCCACGATCGTTCATTGCCTTTTTAATTCACCTAACCCTACCCTAATTCCCCCATTTCATTTGGTCAGCCGCCTTTCAAAATTCTCCCTCTCTTAAACTCTCTCGAAGGTTCCATGAAACCCTAGCCTCTCTTATCCTCTCCGACCACAACCTCACCGGAATTCATGGCTTCTCAGGCAATGGATGGCCTGTACTCACCTTCCTTCATTCTTAAACGTTTGGGGTTCGAAGTTTTGAGGTCTGACCTCAAGGGTGTCCGCTCAGATCCTCTCAGAGCCATGGTTCCATGGCTTCTCCGACCTTGCTCCGGCACATCCAAAGCATTTCGAGCTTGGTTCTAACTCATCCGACTTAGGATCGGACTTTTCCAAGCCTTTCTCATTCTAGGGTTTCTCTGAAACCCCGGCTACTCGAGGTTCTCTCTCATTATTTTTAAGATCTGGCATATGTCTGTGCTCTACTCGAGTTCTTAAATGTTTTCCCCAATTTTCTTTCAAAAACTTACTTCTCTTCGATTTAGGGTTTCTGAAAAAGTTTCAAAATGTTTTTCTGATTCTTCCTTTTCTTTTCTTTTTGTGTATTTGTCTATACTATGTTCGTATGTTTTTTTCTAACACGCATATGTTTTTCTTCTGCTTTCTTTCTACTATACATGATTCTTCTGTGCTTTGTGTTCTACTGTGCTTCTACGCCATGCTCACATGTTCATCTTGCTGTGTATTCCTATATGTTCTTTTGCTATACTTTTCCAGTATTTTGTGTTCTTCTACTATATGTATTTCCTACTGAGTTCTTAAGTTTTTGTTTGCTCCTACTGAATTTTGTTTGAGTTCTCTCTACACATGTTTCCTCTACTGTTTTCTTAAGTTTATACTACCTCGTTTCTCTTATGAACTTGCTTATGTTCCGGGCTTTTCTTAAAACGTGTTTTTTATGCTTCAAATCAGCTTTTTCACTTTGTTGTTTCAAACTTGCTTGTCTTCACATGAGTTTCTGAAAGAGACCTCTAAGCCTGTTTTGATTACTTGCCTCCTCGTCTTTGCATCTTACTCGAGTTGCAAACCCTAGGGTTTGGGGTTTTTGACGAGTTTGATCTTGTGTGTGGACTAGGGTTCTATTATGGAACCCTGGATTCTCTCAAACTAACTCTAAGTCTTTGTATTGAATTAGAGCCTCTTAGTTTGTGACTCTGAACTTTCTATGCTAGGATTTTCTAATTGGCATGATAGTTCTTCGTGTTTAACATGTCTGTGTGTTTTATATATGAGGAATTTTTCTTTCAAAGAGGTTTTGCCAACTTGTGATTGATTTAGAATTTCTTTTAATAAGGTTCGATTGATTGTTACTAATTTTATTTAATTAAACCTCTCTTCACCTTTTTTGGTTGGATTCATTCATACCAGAACTCAATTATGATTTTACTGGCTGTTGAGTTATTGCCTTTCCTTATCTGCACAAACCGTGTACCACTGGACTTTTTCCTTAAATAAACTTCTGTGTATTTACCCTTCTTGTGTTACTGTGGAAAAGATTTTTTATCAAACTCTTTCCTTAATTATCTTTTACTCGTTTGAAATACGAATCCCTTAATTGAAGAGGAACTTATGTAATTGATTTCAAAATTATTTTCTTACCTATTTCTACTTTCCTTTCTGCACTATAAAGGGCACCCTTCTACACCTTCAACACACATTACTGACTGGACACCTTCAATTTCAATACTGTTACACTTCACACTCTCAATTCTATACTCTACTCTCTTCTGAGATCTCCTGAATATTCGCTTGCAATTTGGCTTTACAAGACTACTGCTTTTCTTTGCTTGTTCCCCTGAAACTGGTATGTTCTAATTTCGTTTTCTTCCTCATCCCTATGTGTTTTCTTTACAGCTTCTACAATTTTGTCTACTTAGCTATCTATGTTCAGTATTAAATATGCTGTTCTCTTTGCATCTGTTGCTATTGTGAATTCCCATACCCTATTTCCCTACGATGTGTTTGAGTTAAAGTTCAAAGCATGGCAACATCCAAATTGTTGCTCATGCCAGAACTTTATCCTTTAATGGATCCTAACTCCCAAATAATGTGGCTAACAGGCTAGTTGGGGTGTGCCAGCACTTTCAATTGCTCAGTATGACTACCAGCCTGACTTGGTTTTCCCCAGAATCCCCTCTATTGCACTCACACTCTCTCCTAGTTTCTAAGTTCTTCCCCCCTCCTATGAGCCTTGCTTTGGGACCTTGAGTTCCCTCTGAACTTGTACATTTGAGGACTGGCCCTTCCACACTTCACTATAATTCAATTCTGTAATGAATTTGGGTGTAAGCACTGCCCTGAGTTCATGAGGCTCTTGGGAACTCTGACACACCCAAAAAAAGAGAAAGGCTTTGGAATCTGATATTTGGAGATTGGTTTACTTCATGCTTCAGACAGGAAGTCTGAATCAGACTCTCCTTGGTTGTAATTATTTAGTTTTCTGATGTAGTTTTACATTTCCTTTATTTTATCTGGGGTGTAATAATTTTTAATAACTTATGGGGTTTATAGTAAAAAGGGGAGGGTCATTCATGTATGCATAAGCGTAGATATTATGTTCATAGGTATTTACTTCTGCAAATCATGTCAAGTTCTGCACTTTTGCATTTTTTTCATATAGAAACCATGCCTACAGGTTCTGCATTTCATATTGAAATCCTGTCTTTATGTTCCGCACTTCAGCATTTTTTTAGAAATCCATGCCTATAAACTTCTGCACTTCTGCATCTTAGAAATCATGCCTATAAGTTCTGCATTTCACACATATATATCATATCAAAAGCTTCTGCATTTCTGCATTTCATATAGAGAACATGTCTATAGGATTCAACATTTTGCATCTTATATAGAGAATATGTCTACAGGATTCTGCATTTTGCCTATCATATAGAGAGCATGTCTATAGGACTTCATGAATTTTGCATCATCATCTGTCACTAGCCAAACCTGTTTATAGGTTTAAATAACTAACAACATTTTAGATACCATGCCTATAGGACTTCTGCACTCTTATTTCGACTGTAAATGTTTTAAAATCAATAGCACCTAGAAAGCATGTCTATAGGAGCTATCATCTAAATCTGAATCAACTATTCGCGTATAAGTTTAAACTAGTAGTAGAAATGCTTAACATCTATAGAATTTATGTTTTCTGTAATTAACGAGTCTTCTTCTTTAAAGTCAGTATACTTCTTTTTCTGAACTAATATATATCATGCCTATAGTTTTTTCGCTTAACACTTAGGCAAACCTTAAGGTAATTTGTAAATTGAATTAGAGTCTATTAAACTACAACCAGCAGGCAGGCCTGATTCGGGTTTCTTATTTGAAATATGTAATAGATCAGTCTGCCACAACTCTTAAGTTTAATCAGACCTTAATCAGTATCTGAAAGACATGCTAAAACTATATGCTTCTCTTTGTTTTAAAGAGGTTTGTTTGAGCCTTATTTGTTTATGTGCTTCCCCCATACTTGTCATATATTTTTTGATTGTCGCCTTAGAATTTTGTCCTTTAAAAACTATAAAAACCCATACCTCTTCCCTTTAGGATTAGTAGTCCAAATGCCTCCGAGTCTGATAGGATTGGGGCGGGTAATAACATGCAATAAGTAAAGCGAGAACATTCCACGTTTAATACCTTAACGGGGTGGGAAAGGGTAGATATGGATATGATGACCACGCGATAACACCACGTGTATAAATTATTGCCGGGTGTTGTATGGGATGATCCATATTATTTATAAACTTAGGACCCCCTTCCCTTTACTTGATTATTTTCGGAACTTCAAAACTGCTTTCTTCCCAAAATTTCTGCTTCTTTAACTTAATTTTAATTGCTCACAGAAAATATGTGCAAACCCCTTCCCCTTTAATTGTTTAATTTTAGAATTTCAAAACTATTTTCTTCCCAAAACATCAACTTCTTTAACTTCTTTTATTTTAATTGCTTACAACCATTATGTGAAACTACACTGTATTTGTAATTCTTGCTTACACTTAAAGTCACAATTATAGCATGGCCGTGAACCACACTAGTGGATCTTGAGGAGTGCCTAACACCTTCCCCTCGAGATAATTTCTAGCCCTTACCCAATCTGGGTTTTCTAAATCAAATTTCTTCTTAGTGTCCTAATTCACTTAAATCATCAGGTGGCGACTCTTCAAAATTGTAAACCCAATCCCCAAAAGGAAATGAGTTGTCAACCCAAATGTCATAAACCCGATTTCGCGAGAAAAATGGGGCATCGACAGCATGGCGACTCTGCTGGGGAATTCTTTAAGGCTTTTACCATTTCATGCTATTTGTGACTTTACGCTTATTTATATGTCTTTACTTGTTTAAGAGCCTTTAAGTATTTATTCCTTCTTCTACTACGAAACTGACTTGCCTCTTTGTTTCTTTTCTTTATGCCTTCCTTTATCGCTTTCCTTTAATCCTGTTGTAAATTATGAGAAACTGTTGTAATTTTTTATGAACGTGAAAATACGTGACAACTTGTTAATTATTGTAACTGCATATTCAACATCATATTCCACTCGTGCCAAACAAATACCATAACAATGCTTATAATGAGTGGTTGCGCCCTTTTGATATTATTACCCTTAAATCCGGAAAAGACATATTTGCGGTAAAACCACTCGATCAATGGTGTAGTCGACGGTTCCGTGCCTTTCCCTCTTGAGTTATCCTCTCAAGGGTAGCAGTCTAATACCCCATAGAAACCTTACCCTATTTAATTGTGCATGCATCATGGTCAAAAAATAGCCGAGTCAATTATGTTGTCCACATTATGAGTCTTTAAGGTAGCCTTGTCCAAAGTCCACTGGGTTTCCTTGAAACCCAAATGGACACTACCACGTTCTGTACATTCATTTGGAGAACTAAATGCTTCTTATGCCAATTATTGATATTTAATAGTCTAGTCTGGTGGGGGTATGGTCTTAACCTTTTTGTTTTGCAGAAGATGGAGAACGAGGTCCCCAACATCGGTATGGTTAGCACACCCTCACTCTTGCTGACCTGGTGGATGAATCTCCCATCAAGTGACCAAATCAATGAATGGAAAGAGAGGGTCACCAAGGCTAGCGAAAAGCTGGAATATAGTCTGCTGGAATTGGAAGGAAAACTGAGGAAGAGAGTCACCGACTGCCAGAACGCTGAGGGAAACGAAGAAGAACGCCTGGAAAAGGCATTTTTACTGGAGAATCTGCGTGAACTGGAGGATTTGATCAACGTGAGCATTCTACCTGGGGAAGGTCCTTCTGGGACCAAGTAGATAGGAATTTACCCTTTCGTTTTATGAATGTAAAAAGGCCAATGGCCATTAGTGACATTTTATTTCCGGTTATCTAGTGTCATTTTGGGATTTGTCTTATTTTTTATCAATAAAATAAGGCATTTAGCATTATAAGTTCTCCAAATCAATTTGTTGCTAGGCCTACCTCGGGCACAACGAGGCTCCCAAATTAGGACACGATTTATATTCTCGCACTATTTTTTTAAATATCGCAACATCTTTTTCTTATAATCCTTGCTCACTTGTTACCCTTTTTTTTGCTTTTGTTTATTCTTCTCCCCAAAGGTTAGTTCGTGAACTCTGGCAACATCAGCATATTTTACAATATCTAGGGGCCCTCCACCTACTCCTCCTCCCAGTCCCGTCAGGAACAAAAGCAAAATAAAAATGAAAGATTCAAACAACTCAGCTGAACGGGTAGAGGTCACACGTAGTGCTATGGTCCCAAGGAAAATGCCTCTCAAATAGAACAAAAGTTACCTTCACTACTGAAATTCCAAGAAGACCTTGATCATGTTCGGAATTTGGCAAGTCTATCATTTTCCCTCACTGCTCCAGAAGTTACCTTCCTGAATACTCAGAATCCCATACCTCCACAAAACATACCAAAGCAACCCGCTCCTCACCACCACTGCAATACTTGCCATACTCCCAACAACACTCCACTGCACATCCCAGAACCGTTGAACTCCACAAATGACCACTGCCACACCCAACACATCACCCCCATCTACATGGAGACTGTGCCACACTCCACCCAGACCATCTCGAGCACACCCGAGTCTGATGATAAGGACTTGCTCATCAGAAATCTAGCCGAAGAGCTTAAGAAGTTGACCACCAGAATTCAAGGCGTGAAGGTAGTAGGGCAATGGAAGGGCTAAACTATGAAGATTTATGCATACAGCCCCATGTCGAACTGCCCGAGGGGTACAAACCTCCCAAGTTCAAAATGTTTGATGGTACAGGGGATCCCAGGGTGTACTTGAGGACATACTGTGACAAGTTGGTCGGAGTAGGAAAAGACGAGAAGATCCGCATGAAGCTTTTCATGAGGAGCTTAAAAGGAGATGCTCTGTCCTGGTACATTAGCCAAGACCCAAAGAAGTGGTCAAAGTAGGTCAGTATGGAGTCCGACTTCATGGATAGGTTCAGGTTCAACATGGAAAACGCATCGGATGTGTTTTAGATTCATAATTTAAAGAAGAAACCCATAGAAACATTTTGCGAGTATGCCACTTGTTGGAGATTAGAGGCTGCTAAGGTTCAACCTACTTTAGGGGAAGAACAGATGAACAAGTTTTTCGTCTGGGCCCGGGATTCGCAATACTATGAAAGACTAATGTTGATCAAAAACCATAAATTTTCTGACATCATCAAGCTAGGGGAGAGGATCGAGGAAGGTATCAAAAGTGGTATGGTCACAAATATTGAAGCTTTGCAGGCTACCAACAAGGCTCTACAGTCGGGTGGTACATCCAAGGAAAGGGACGTGGGCGCCGTAATGGTTGCACAGAGAACAAAGTCCCCAATCAAATACCAAACTTACCCAATGCCTCCACTTACATATCAGCCCACTCCAAATTACCAAACACCCGCACCAACCTACCAAACCCCACCGCCTACCTATCAATCGCCTCCCACCTTCTATATACCAACCAACTTCACCCAGATACTCCCAACCCGCACATGTTTACCAAGCCTACAACACTTAACCGTCTCACTATCAATCACCTCCCACTCGCCAAAACTTTCCTAGACCCTGAAAATTTCGACCGCAGACCTCCTAAACAATATATCGCCATTGCCGAACTGATCAACCAGCTATATGAAAGGCTCAAAGTCGTTGGTTATGTCACCCCTATCCCTGCTATAACCCCTGAAAACCCTTCCCAATGGGTCAACCCAAATAAAACCTGTGCATAACATTCTGTCATGAAAGGGCACACCATTGATGAATGCCGCTCCCTGAAGGATAAGATCCAGGCTTTGATTAACAACAAGATTATCGTGGCAAAGGAGCCATCCCCAAATGTCCGCAATAACCATCTACCAGACTACAAGGGTGGAGGTGTTCATATGATTGAAATAGAGGATGATTGGGATCCCAAAAGATCAATTAGTTTGATCACAGAAGGTGACGATCAGAAGAAACCAACAGTCACCCTTAATCCGATTGTAGTCCAGATTCAGCCTTCTGAAGATGCCGAGGTGAACATGTACATACCACTCGAGTTTGAAACACCCACCTCTGCAAAGACTCCAGCACCGATTGAGGTCAAGTTTGGGTCCCCAAAGGCACCCGTGCCATTTGAACTTGCTGTATTACCTTCCAAAGCAAGGGTACCCATTCCAGTAGCAATGTTAGCCATAGCACC
This sequence comes from Nicotiana glauca, assembly GCA_026770625.1. Classification (NCBI taxonomy): domain Eukaryota; kingdom Viridiplantae; phylum Streptophyta; class Magnoliopsida; order Solanales; family Solanaceae; genus Nicotiana; species Nicotiana glauca. Next base: position 10,937 of record MDKF010626526.1, read on the forward strand.
ATTCCATATGAAGGCCATCCCTTGGGACTACACAGCCGAGGCAAGAAGGAAAGGGAAATCCAAGTTTGGGGAAGCAGTTGCAGCGTAGGGTATGATGAGGACCGGTAGGGTTTACACCCCATAACATTTGGCTAAATCAAGTAAGCAGACCTCTGGTCGACAAACCATCACTTAAACTAGACCCGACGATCTTTGGAGAAAGATACAAGCAAATAAGTACTCAGTCATTGATCAGTTGAACAAAACACCGGCATAGATCTCTATCCTAGCTTTGCTGCAAAGCTCTGACGAACATAAGAATGCCTTAATGAAGGTACTGAGTGAGGCATATGTACCAAGCAACATTACCGGTAGAGAGATGGCTAACATGGTAGGTCAGGTATTGGAAAGTCACAAGATCACTTTCCACGAAGATGAGCTGCCACCGGAGGGATTGAGTCACAACAAGGCATTGCACATCACTGTGCTGTGCAAAGATTATTTTATCACCGGGATTCTAGTCGATTGGGGATCCAGTCTCAACATTTGTCCATCGGTAACACTCAGGACATTAGGAAAAGGGCTTCATAAAATCAAGGATGGGGCCATCAACGTTAAAGCTTGCGACGGTTCTCAAAGGTCCACTATTGGGGAGATCAGCTTATGTTTGCAAATGGGGCCCACTTGGTTTGATGTTGATTTTCAAGTGATAGAAGTGCCGGCATCTTACAATCTCTTATTGGGACGACCATGGATTCATGCCGCCGGGGCCGTGGCATCAACACTACATCAGGCAGTGAAGCTTGAGTGGAATCACCAGGAGGTGATCATTCAGGGCGACGGTAGCAATCCCATATACAGCCGCCAAACCATTCCAGCAATTGGAGGAAGAAGAAGGATAGGTGGGGAAACTTACCACCACATCGAGCGAGTCAACGACATCGATAAGAATAAATGGCGGGATAACAAAATTGAAAGCATATTGAACTGGAGCGGGTATGAACCTGATAAGGGACTTGGCAAGAATTTCCAAGGAATAGCTAAGCCCATCATGCTCAAGAAACACGGCACCACCTTCAGATTGGGATATGAGTATACCTGGAAAGAATTTAATGAATGGTCACCACCATAGCGCGATCGTTACTATCCATTGGAGGAACCAATACCGCGCTTGGAACAGACTTTCCATCCGGCCGAGGTTATCTACGTGTCAGAGGTTGAAGAATCCCTAGCAGCAATGAGCAATTTGTTCTTAGAAGACGATGCCATAGATTGCTATGTCATTCTCGAGGAGGAGGGGGAGGAAGACCCTTCCATAAAGGCTGCAAATAGAGGAGCACGCCTTAACAACTGGACCGTCAGAACCACCAGAACCCAGCATGCCTCGGGGTAGCAAGGTTGAACAAGCACCATGCACTACTTTATTTAACTAGTTTACTTTCCTTTCGCATTTTTGTTTTTGCAAGAAAGAGCTCCGATGTTCAAAACATTTATGGAATTTATCAAAAAGCAATTCAGTTTTCTTATAAATCTTACTCTTATTATTTTCTCTCATTACTTTACTTATACATCATTACTATTACTTATCTTGATGAACCAATGACTGTGACTTGCAATGAGACAACGCAACAAACTAACATAGATTCAGAGGAAGAGGATATACCGGAAGAAATCATTAAAGAAGTCGAGAATTTTGAGAAAGACCGAAGGCCAACCTAGATGAGACTGAGGCTATTAACCTGGGAGATAAAAAAAACATCAAAGAAACATGAATCAACGTTCATTTGTCGACATCAGAGAAGGAAGAATATATAGAGTTTCTAAGAGAGTATGAAGACATATTTGCCTGGTCGTACAATGACTTGACTGGGCTGAATATATCTATTGTGGCTCACAACTTGCCACCGATCCAACCTGTCCGCCAGTAAAACAGAAGCTCAGAAAGTTCAAGCCTGGTATGAGTCTGAAAATCAAGGAAGAAGTCACTAAGCAGGTCAAAGCTAAGGTTCTCAGGGTAGAAGAGTATCCGACATGGTTAGCCAACATCGTGCCTGTGCCAAAGAAGAATAGAAGGGTCAGAGTCTGTGTCAACTACCGGGATCTCAACAGGGCCAATCCAAAAGACGATTTCCCCTTGCCAAATATACATATCCTGATTGACAACTGCGCCAAGCATGAGATGTAATCATTTGTTGATTGTTTTGCTGGATACCATCAGATATGGATGGACGAAGAAAATGCTGAGAAAACGGCTTTCATTACGTCGTGGTGGATGTATTACTACAAAGTGATGCTGTTTGGGTTAAAGAAGGCAGGGGCCACCTACATGAGGGCCATGACCACCATTTTCCATGACATGATACACAAGGAGATCGAAGTGTATGTAGATGATGTCATTATTAAGTCCAGGAAAGCTGCTGATCACATGGAAGATTAAAGGAAATTCTTTAGTAGACTGAGAAGGTAAAACCTGAAATTGAACCCCGCAAAATGTGCATTCGGGGTTCCAGCTGGAAAATTGCTTGGGTTCATTGTAAGTCGTCGAGGGATAGAATTGGATCCATCAACGGTAAAAGATATTCAAGAATTGCCATCGCCAAAGAATAAGAAAGAAGTAATGAGTTTCTTGGGGAGACTTAACTACACTAGCCGGTTTATAGCACAATCTACTGTCATCTGTAAGCCAATCTTTAAGATGCTGAAAAAGGATGCCGCTACCAAATGGACTGACGATTGTCAGAAAGCCTTCGACAAAATCAGATCGCTAATACTCTACCTTGTAGTATTGGATGGAGCATTCGGATGTGTTCTAGGGCAACATGATGAAACAGGGAGGAACGATCAGGCCATTTATTATCTCAGTAAGAAGTTCATCCCATATAAGGCCCGGTATTCTCCGTTGGAACGCACCTGTTGTGCTCTTACTTGGGTAGCTCAGAAGTTGAGGCACTATTTTTGTTCTTATACTACGTATCTCATATCAAGAATGGATCCACTGAACTACATCTTTCAAAAATCCATGCCCACTGTCAAGCTAGCCAAGTGGAAGATCCTGTTAAGTGAATTCGACATTATCTACATGACTCAGAAGGCAAGCAAGGGACAAGCACTAGCAGATCACCTTGCGAAAAATCCCGTGGATAAAGAATACGAACCCCTAAAGACGTACTTTCTTGATGAAGAGGTGTCCTTCATTGGGGAAGATATTTCAGAATCCTATGATGGTTGGAGGGTGTTTTTCGATGGAGCGGCAAATTCCAAAGGAGTTGGCATAGGAGCAGTTCTAGTATCAGAAATCGGTTACCATTATCCAGTGTCCGCCAAGCTAAGGTTCCCCTGCACTAACAATATGGCCGAGTATGAAGCTTGCATCTTAGGGCTCAAGATGGCCATTAACATGAACATTCAAGAATTGCTAGTGATCGGAGATTCAGACCTCCTTATACATCAGGTCCGAGAAGAATGGGCAACCAAGAACTTCAAGATACTACCTTACCTACATCATGTACAAGAGTTGAGGAAAAGGTTCACAAAGAAAGAGTTCCAGCATGTTCCTAGGGTCCAGAATAAGTTTGCCGATGCATTGGCTACCCTATCATCTATGATTCAACATCCAGATAAGAACTTCATTGATTCCATTCTAGTAAAGGTCCATGATCAGCCAGCTTACTGTGCTCATGTCGAAGAAGAAGCAGATGGAAAGACTTGGCTTTACAACATCAAAGAATATTTGGCAAAAAGAGAATACCTAGAGCTTGCACAGCGGAGGAATCCTGTATAGGAGGACTCCGGATTTGGGATGGATAAGGTGTGTTGATGCAAAGGAAGCATCTAGGCTACTGGAAGAAATCTATGCCGAAAACTGCAGTCCACATATGAATGGTTTTGTCTTAGCCAAGAAGTTACTCTAGGCTAGATACTTTTGGATGACTATGGAAACGAACTACATCCAGTATGTCTGAAAGTGCCATCGCTGTCAGATACATGCAGACATGATAAAGGTGCCTCCAAATGATCTTAATACAACAAGCTCGCCACGGCCATTCGCCGCTTGGGGAATGGATGTTATCGGACCTATCGATCTTGCCGCATCAAACCGGAACCAGTTCATCCTAGTGGAAATTGATTATTTCACTAAATGGGTTGAAGCAACATCTTACAAAGCGGTGACTAAGAAAGTCACAGCAGACTTTGTCCGTGATCGTATCATTTGTAAATTCGGGATTCCAGAATCAATCATTACTGACAATGGCTCCAACCTCAACAGTGACCTGATGAAAGCTATGTGTGAAACCTTTAAGATCAAACACAAGAATTCCACAGGTTAAAAACCTCAGATGAACGGAGTTGTAGAGATCGTCAACAAAAAAATCAAGAAGATACTAAGGAAAATGATAGACAAGCATAAATATTGGCATGAGAAGTTAGCATTTGCTTTATAGGGGTACCGTGTACCACAATCCGCACATCAATAGGGGCAACCTCCTATATGCTGGTTTATGGTACAGAGGCAGTCATTCCCACCGAGGTAGAAATTCCCTCCTTAAGGACCATATAGGAAGCAGAACTCGATGATGCAGAGTGGGTGAAAAGTGGTTACGAGCAGCTAGCTCTTATATATGGAAAGAGAATGAATGCAGTTTCCCACTGTCAGCTTTATCAGAACAGAATGTCTAGAGCCTTCAACAAGAGAGTCAAACCAAGACGATTCACATCGAGGCAGCTGGTGTTAAAGAAAATTTTCTCGCATCAAGATGAAGCCAAAGGGAAATTCTCTCCCAATTGGTAGGGTCCATACATGGTTCATCGGGTTCTGACAGGAGGATCCCTCATACTTGCAAAAATGGACGGAGAAGTTTGGCTAAAGCCTCAGATGCAGTCAAACGATACTATGTGTAATCTTCATGTTTTTCCTATATGATGTAATTTGAACTACGTCTGGCCTGATTCCTGTTTAAGAGCGGATACGTAAGCAACATTATGGGTTCGGTCACAATTCAATGAAATTTTCAATCCCCCCCCCCCCGCAATTGGAAACTGGGGCAGAATTTTGAGGAGGACCCTCAAAATTCAAAAACGAGAAAGGTTGCAATGTCTTGAACCACGTTGTCACACCTCCTTTTTTGCACACCTACCCCGAAGGATAATGTATAAGAGAGTTTTTCCATTTAAAGTGACATTATTCGAAATGGGATTATTTATTTATTTTTAGAGTTTCCACTTGGGATAAGATTGGATTTTGATGTCCCAAGTCACCGGTTCAACTTGAATCCCAAATCGAGGAAAAGTTCGACTTCCCAATTAGATTCTGCGAACCAGAAATTATGAATAAGGAATTTTGTTGACTCGAAGGAAGGTGTTAGGCACCCCCAGATAAAATCTGATTTTTAAACATGTCATCCTATAGTGCAATTTTAGAATTATTCAACCGCTTTTAGTTAAAAATCTTTTAAGAAAGTGAACGTCGTTTAAAAATATATTTTTGGATCACGCCACATGAAATGCACCCGTATCCTCGACACCTTTTTATTCGACATTTTGGGATTTGGAGTTGGGTTGCATGAAATGCACACCCGTATTTAGGAAGGTCAAATTATTAAAAAAGCGCGCCTAAAGCGATTAACGGGTTATTATCTTTGCGGAGGGACGTGAATTTTGCTAAACGGCACGCCCCGAATTCTAAGTATTTTAATATAAGCATTTAATGAGGGCCCCGCAATTTATGCATTTTTGTTTGGCGAGGCTTATCTCATTTTATTATTTAAAGGCTGACCTAAAAGCAATATATCATTTTCTGTTTATTTTTGTCTCTAAAAGGGCTTAATTAATTTGCATTTATAAATTCGGGCCTCGAGTTCAAGTCCGAATTCAAACAAAAGGGAGGACCCTCTTAATTTGAACCCCCTACCTAGCTCGAAAACCTAAATTTATATTGCAAACTAACCCCCATATTCCTAGTATGATTTTAAAGGACTTTTGGCTTCTAGTATTTTTGGGCCTTGAAAGTTTAGCCCAGTCCTGTAACGTGGAGTTGCCCGGCAACTGGGCTTCAGTAAAATTCATTTAAAACAGGTCTGTAATGTGAAGCCCAAACAATATAACTCAAGGTCCAACTCCTATCTAATTAGTGGTGGAATTCTTAGTGTTAACTGAATGTGGATTTAATTCATATGACTACTAGTCTGGACCAACCAAATAGTGGGAATATAATTAATAGCTCATTTGCTAAATCTATATTGTACTTGAGACATGATTTTGTTTGCTTGAATGATATGCCAAAATAAGGATGAAATTGAACTATTTTTATGCCCTAACTGACCTTTACTTATACTATTTCAGTTTCAACAAAAAGCCAGCAAACACGACACATTTAGGTATAAAATTTATTGAAACAACTCTTAGAATTACGAACAAGCAATCCAAGTCCAAAATCTGATTAACTGTTAACTACAAATGAAAAACTTACAATCAGCTTCTATATGTATGTCGTTGCCAATGCCAACAGTTAATCTAATTACTAAACACCATTATCTTAGGCTAATTAATAGTCCAATACAAATTTGCAGTCTCAAAACAGTCCAAATCAATTTAAAACAATCCTAATTATACAGTCCATGGAATTAAGCAGTCTTAACTAGTATACACAGTCCAAAACAGTTCTGTTGCAATTACTACACATCTATCCTACAAATCATACAAAATATGTCCTACAAATCATGATAAAATTACTGAAGCAAACTGGAAAACACAACAAAATTATGCTGCAGCTTCATTTCATGTTTTTCAATTGGAGATCTACATAGTGATGAATCTCAGAATATGTACCTGGAATCAAAGTGCAACAAGAAGGAGATAAGATCAGCAACAGTTCAACAAATCACAATAATGAGATCACTAATAACACAACTTACACAAGGCCAATTTTCAACCCAAATCAAGCCACAATACCCAGGGAGGAATGATAGAAGAATAATAGCAATAAAATGACCAAAATTACACCGATTTTCACCCAAATTTAGTTAAAATTGAACCAGGAATGTCTTAAGGACTTCAATCACTAGAATCTGAGCTAGAAGATGCCAATCAAACACTACAACTTAAAATTCAACCCAAAATCACAATAGAACAGTATTTTTCTTTTCTTTTTAGTTTTTTTTTTGGAAGAAATGAAGATCTAAGAGAATTTGTTGAACTTTAGGACTTCAGATTTGAATATTTAAATTTGAAATTCAAATTTCAGATCTTAAACTTGCAGAAAATTTGGGGGAAATTTTGAGCTGGAATTGTTTTGGAATTTTTTAGATTGTGTAAAACTTGTTAACTAAGGCACTAGATATGCCTTTTATAGGCAAAAAGGGGCAGGAAGGTTCTGGAATGCCTTCACTCATTTTTTCCCCTTTTTATTTTCAGAATTTACTTATTAGTCCTAAAGTTTTAACTTGTTTCTCAAGTCATTGCACTAAACTACTGATATCTACACTAAGGCCCTATTCTAGAATGGTCTAGGGAGTTCTAGCTTCAACTAGAGCAATGTTTTCTATTTAGGAATACCTATACTACCCTTATTTATTCTGAAATTACCAGACTAGTCTAACTGACCCAGCCCTTTCCCCTTAGTTAGTAACCATGTTTAATAGCTCAAAGGAACTAAACATTCAACTAAATCTAAACAAATCCTAAAGTTGAACTAATTACTCAAACCAATTAATCAAAATATGCAGATCAAATCTAACTAAACTGCTAATCTCAACTAAATTCGTCCAATACACAAATCAACCATTCAAAGAGATTGAACTATGGTCTAATTATCAGTAACAAAATCGAATCATACCAACAAAAATCGAAACAGAACAAAATTAACCCAAAATTGAAGACTAAAGTAAAACAGAAACAACTAATCATGAAGAAAAATAAATCAAGTGAAAAAGAACATTACTAACTAAAAAAAACGAAAATCAAAAAGAAAACTTAAACTAATACCTAGAACAATGACTAGGGATTAATCAACGAGAACTATGCTTAAATGAATGACAAAATTAAACACACAGATTCAGATCATCAATTATTAGAATAAAGCAAAAAAAATCAACACAGAAAAGAACAAACTGATTCAAAAATAAAAACAAAACTCCATTCGATTAAACATGAAGAAGAAGATAATTCAAACAAAAAAAAGAATAAGCAACTCACTAATTTTGGGCTTTAGGGTTCTGCCGCCTATTCTATTCAAAATTCGAGCGGCCCCAGCAAGATTCGAACATTACTGATGGTGGATTCTTCATGAGGAGAGTGAAAAGGTCATGTGATGTTGATTTGATGAGGATCAGTCGATTTAGGGTTTTGACGAAATCTTTGATTTAAGATTCGAAGACTTCGACGGGGATTCGAGGAAAAAGGTTTAAGGATTTGAAGAGAGGAGGATGAGGAGACTCTGTGGTATTATTTTGGACCGGTTTGGGCGACCGCCGCCGGACACGGCGGAGACGGTGACAATAACTTTGGAGATTCGAGGAGCTGGGAAGGGAATTGAGGGAAAATATTATGGGGGTTGGAAAGAGGATTGGAAGGGGAGCTTAGGTTGAAAATTTGGGTGTCGTTGAGGCTCCGCCGCTGGCGGAGACGATTTTCGGCCAGCGGCGACGACGGAGGGGTGGCGGAGAACGGTGGGGCTAAACAGGGGTATGAGGATGAGGAGTATTGTCTCTAGGGTTAATTAAATTTTCATACACTTTTATTAATTGTGTTGAACGAATCTGGACCGTTTAATCATGGAAAATGGACGGACATGATTGGTTAGTTAAAGAGGACGCCGTTTTGCAGTGGGGGGACTGGACCGGAATGTGATGATTTGGGCTGGTCTAGGCAACGACTTGGGGGGCATTGGGCTGATCTCACCCGGATTTGGCCCAAAAAATTTGCCAACCCTTTGTCCCTTTTTTTTATTTTAATTTCTTTTGTTTGTTTTTGCTTCTTTTCTTTTGCTTTTTATTATTTTCTTATTTTATTAAATGCAAGATTAAAAATAAAAGATACAAATTGACTCTAAAATTATACTAATTAATTTCTAAATAAACTAACTCCTAATTTAAAAGCAAATTAAGGCAAAATTAAAATAGAAATGCAAAGAATCATTTTTGTTGTTTTTTTCTTTATTATTATTATTTTTTTAATATTAAAATGCGTACTCTTTTGTATTTTTGGAATTATATCAATTAAAGTGCACACAAAAATGCAAACAAGGCACAAAATCATGCAATTAATTCCTAAAATTCAAATAATAAAAGAAAAATCCTAATTCTAATGAATTTTATAGGAGTAATTTAAGCGTGGCAAAAATCACGTGCTCACACACGTCACAGTCGTCGGTTCATCTAAAAAACTATTTCTTAAATACTCATGTCATATTGTTACTAACTCATGCATGTTTGTCACCAAAAATTGCGCTGTTTAGTAGCACTACCCCAATGATACACCCAGTATCACCAGATCAAAGTCGAGAAGGTGAAGCAAAGTCCACGGGGATACGAACTAACCTTCCCCATTTACAAAACTTACGATTTTTCTTTGAGTACATGCACTTGAGTCACAATATCATCGGATATATTTATACACTCACACTCCTCGGGAATACAACTCTCGGAACCATCACCTATCTACAATTCCTATCCATACACGATATTCCCAGCAGCCACAATATCAACTATCAACTATCAGCTATCAGCTAAGAGATTTTATTATTATTCGCCGTTTACATCTCTTGCATTGCATAAGGCTACCATTCTGCCTTTCAAGACTAAGCTCTGTCTCCATCTACATTTCTTGCATTGCATAAGGCTACCGTTCTGCCTTCTGAGACTAAGCTCTGTCTCCATCTGCATTTCTTGCATTGCATAAGGCTACCATTCTGCCTTTCGAGGTTAAGCTCTACCTCCATCTGCATTTTCTGCATTGCATAAGGCTACCTTTCTGCCTTCCGAGGTTAAGCTCTACCTCCATTTGCATTTTCTGCATTGCATAAGGCTACCATTCTGCCTTTCGAGACTAAGCCTTGTCTCCACCTGTATTTCTCAGAATTGCATAAGGCTACCATTCTGCCTTTCGAGACTAAGCCCTGTCTCCACCTGCATGGCTGAAATATCGCCACTTTATTTATGTCTCGCATGGCTAAACTATCGCCACTTTATTTATGCCTCGCATGGCTGAAAGATCGCAACATTATTTATGTCTCGCATGGTTGAAATATCGCCACTTTATTTATGTCTCGCATGGCTGAAATATTTCCACTTTATTTATGCCTCGCATGGCTGAAAGATCGCCACCTTCATCTACATCTTGCACGGCAGAAATATTGCCACTTTTATTCTTCTTGCATGGCTGAAATATCGCCACTTTCTATTTACATCTTGCATCGGCTAAAATACCGCAACCTCATTTGCATTTTTTTGCATTGGCTGAAAGATCACCTCCTTCTGCATCTCATGGGCTGAAAGATCGCCAAATTGTCTGAAAGCGTCATTGTTCGGAGGCACCATTTTCATAGCTTGAGAACGCCATGCGATGGCCTGAGGACCCCATTTTATCTTTTGCATATCATTATTCAAAGGCATCATAGCTTGGAGGCATCATCCTCATAGCCCGAGAGCATCATTTCATGGCCTGCGAATCCTTTATTATACGCTTCATGGCCTAGGACGTCATCCTAACCATTCAAAGACAACATTCATGGTCCAATGGGAAATTGCATCATGTTTAAATTTATGCACAATATATGTTGTATTGCTCATTTGCAGGTAAACCGGCTGGCAACAGCCGTCTCAGCAGGAGTGATCCCGCTCCAGTTCCCGCATCCCTAACTAGACTTTGGCCATCTTTCTCAGCACGTGATTTTTTTGCCCTATAAGAATTACTCCCACAAAATCAAAACAAAATAATTGTTTTTCATTGTTGTCAATCTTGTGAAATTTTGTGGCATTTTTCCGTCAATTGTTCGCATATTTTTGTGTGCATATTTAATTTTATTAATGCATCAAAAAATACAAAAGAATATATGTTCCGATTGCATTTAGGATTTAATTAGACATTTTGGAATTAATTAATAATTAGGTGTTTTACAAAAAATGAAAAAAATAACATATTTTGTATTTTAGTGTTTAATGTTAATATTGTATGATTTTCTTGGTATTTAATTATGTGTGATAATTATTATTTAAAGTTAATTAGTATTTTTTTAAGTAATTTGAGTTTTACAATTTAAATTTAGGATTTATTTTAATTATGAAAAAATGGAAGAAAAGAAAAGAAAAATAATTAATAAAAAAGAGAAGGGACATAAAGAGGACCCGAATTTGGGCCAAAACCTTCAATCCCAAACGGAACCCACCCCCAAAACCCGTCAAATACCCACCCAAACCGGCCCAAACCCGTCTCCCAACCTGGTCCGTCTCCAGCCTCGACCAAACGACTTCGTTTTAGTCGTATCAATCTGGACCATTGAATTAATTTGATTGAACGGTCCCAAAGCCTTCACCCAATACACAACCCAACCCATCCACCCAATGCCTGGTCCGCCCCAGCATTCATTTAGTCAAAACGACCTCGTTTTTTATTAGTGATTCAATCGGAGCCGTTGGGTTCCAATTATCCAACGGCCCAAATTATATATTTAATTTTGATATACCAAAATCCCACATCCCTCACCCCTCAGACCAAAGCACCCCCTCTCGCTCCTCTCCTTCGTCTCTTCAGAACCAGACCTCATACCACCGGACTCCGCTCGCCAGAAATCGCCTACGGCGGCGGCCAGCATCCAACCGCCATGAAAATAGCACCAAATATTCTCCTCACCCTCCTATTTCCAAATCACCATTCACTTTCCCTCAAATCCAGCCTGAACCCCTCGAATCTCCTGTCAAAGTTCCAAACCCTAGCGCTGCCACAGTTTCCCCGATGGCGGCGCCGCCTCAAAACCACCACAAAATTAACACCATGTGAACCTCTCACCCTCCTCCTCTCTAATCCATAGACTGTTTCCTTCGAATATGGCCCAGTCTACTCAAATCTTAAATCCAAGGGTTCGAGTCCTAAAAGCCAAACCCAAAAGCCTGAGGCTCCAGTTCCTCATGAAATTTAAAGACCAATTTTATCACTAAAATAAGGTTATTCACTTGTTCTTGAAAGAACAAGTGATTGACCTTATTTGGTAATTTTAATCGAAGGGTCAGTCGCAAGGTCAAGCCAAATAAGTGAGTTCCTTAATTTCTATGTTCATTTTTAGTGTTTGTATCGTTTCTTTTTCTTCTCTTTTCTGTTGTTTTTGATTGGTTTTCCTGTTGATTGAAATCAGTTATGAACTTAGCAAGTTCATGCTTAGTTTTTCTTCATTGTTTAATAGTTGTGCCCTAATTTCTTTTGCCTATTTTGATGCTTCAGTTTGTGTTTTAAATCCTGACTTTCCACTATCCTTCTTCTTACGGAGTTTTCTCTACTTCCTGTTCTTATTTGTTTAATTTCGTTTGCTTCGTTTTTTTGGATTTATTGATTCATAAGAAGTTCAAATTCTGATAATGCAAGCATAAAATCAGAAGTATTGGTATTTATCATTCTCTTTGGTTCGTTTCGGCTTAAGGGTAATAGTAGTGACTTTGGGGGTAATTTGGAAATTGAACCTCAATGATTGAATAGGGTTTGCTAACAAAGAGTAGTGATGTACTGCTGAACTAATAAAAGAAAAAAGAATGAATTAAAAAATGAAAAGTGGACTGGTAATGGCTGGCTTAATGCCTTTTTAGGAGCTGGAAATAAGAGAACATGGGGTGTGATTAAGGTTAAAAATACAGGTGTAAAAGGATATATAGTCTGGAAAGGGGAGGACAAAATTAAAAGAAGGCAGAATTCAGAACATAGGAGGAGATTCACTAATTTATAAACGGGGAGGAGTCTGAAATTGAGGAGGACCTGAAATACATAATACAGGGAGCTGAACAGATTTTTGAATACACATGGGGAGATTATGAAAAATAGCTATTTTTTCTGCATCATTCCAACTAAATTGCTGAAAATTATTCTCTAAGTTCATTGTTAGGAGTATATTTAAAACTTTCAAAAAATTTCTAGCTTATCTTGGTCCGAGAATACTTTAGAAGAACTGAATACTGCTGTGGTTGATATGCTGAGCTGCTGTTGCTGTTTGAAATCCTCACTCATTTGCTTTGTTTGATTTCCAGGTATGCTTCAGCACTTGAGTAACATATGAGGTGTAAATTAAGTCCTATAATTGATTTAGATAGTGGATGAATGTTAGTGAAACTTTGGTCTGTGTTCTTCAAAGATTGTTCATGTATTTTCTTATCTAATCAGTTTGATCAATTGAATGCTACTATATTCAGTCATGCTTATGCAGTGCATTTCCGGACTGTATTTGAACTCTAATTTGTTATTTTAATTTTATTTTGGTTAAACTCTTTCTCAAGTACTAGTGTGTTTGGACTATTATGGTAGAAATTTAGTGAATAATGTTGTTGATCGAGTCACTAGTTTGAGTTCTGCATCTCTCATTCATGTTTATGTTTGGTAACTTGAATGGCTCCTGAAATTGGTTGTTTGAAACTCCATAGCTGAATTATTAATTGGAGTAATGTTGGGTGATTGTTAAATATACCTAGTTTATCGTCACTAAGGTAAGTTGACAATGCCAAAACTAGCATGTGATAAAGGGTAGTATTGAATCCAGGGATTCGTGCAATTAAAGAAGAATTCTTTTAGGTTGATTTTATTTGGTTCTTTTTAATCCTGAAGATGGGTTGTTCTAGATATATTGAGCTATAAGATACTTTCCAACTGTTTACGCATTTTTCTTGAAAGAGGGATGGACAAATGCTAGGTTTTGTTTTAACTTGTCGTATATGCCGATTCTTTGTTTATAATTATTCCTAATGTTAAGATTCTTTAGCCCAAACGGGTACGGTTCCCGGGGTGTAGTCATGATACTCAGTTTCAAATTAGTTTTTAAATATGAATATCCGTAGTTCACTCAGTTGAGTGCTTTTCTTTAAAAATTGAAATTGAAGTACACCATGCCAAACAAAAAATGACAACTGCATGGACCTCATTTAATTAATCTTGTATTAACCCTTAGAATTCAAGGCGTGCCATTTAGTTGAAATTTCATGGCCTTCGTAGAGCTAAAATACGTAGTTGTTGTAGGCGCGTATTTTAATAATCCACCTTCCTAAACTCGGGTGCAAATTTATGTGATCCAAATCCAAATCTGAACGATGTTAAAATATGTCAAAAACTACGGGTGCATTTATGTGACGTGGTTCGAGACATGTTTTAATAATGTTATAATTTTCTCTAAAAAATGAATAATAGCGGTTAAAACTAAGGTTTGCACATAGGTTTAAAAAAGTTTTAAAATCAGATAATTAAGCCAATAATAACAGTTGAGCAACCGTGCTAAACCACGAAACTCGAGAATGTCTAACACCTTCTCCCGGGTAAACAGAATTCCTTACTCGGATTTCTGTGTTCGCGGACAGTAAAACAGAGTCATTCTTTTCCTTGATTCGGGATTCGAACCGGTGACTTGGGACACCATTAATATCCCAAGTGGCGATGCTGAATCATTTAATAATATAATCCCGTTTCGATTGTCCTTTAATTGAAAAAACTCCCTTATTCTACTCCCTTCCAGCTGTCGGTAAAAAGGAGGTGTGACAGCTCTGGTGATTTTGCTGGGGAATTAACCCAGAACCACTGGTTCAGGGTTAGAAATTTGAGCTTGAAATAATTGTTATATTGGATTTAATTATTATCTGGTTTGTATTTATATATTTGGGCCTAATGTGCTAAATGTTACTTTTTACCGCTTTGATATTATTGAATTGTATATAAATTGTTACGAAACCCTTCTTCTCTCGGAGTATTATAAATCATGGAGGAGTGTGCACTTCATGTGACTTCTCTTCTGTTAGTGTCATTCCAATTTTAGAACGAGGTACGAATAAGTTGCAAAGCCGGTGAAGCTTCAGTATTCCTAGTACGCTGCCCCCCCCCCCCGGCTCGAGCTGTCCGCTCGGGTAAGCCTAGTCTAGAACAAACAAATCCAAGTTTTTAACCTAGTATAACAATACCTCATATCGGATCCCTAGTAGGAACATTTGTTTGCATCACGTGCATATTGACTTTGGAGACTTAACACAGGGGTTGGGTCTGTCTAGGATAGGTGTACCAAAATGAAAAAGACCATCCTGATGCATCTTACTTA
This sequence comes from Nicotiana glauca, assembly GCA_026770625.1. Taxonomy (NCBI): domain Eukaryota; kingdom Viridiplantae; phylum Streptophyta; class Magnoliopsida; order Solanales; family Solanaceae; genus Nicotiana; species Nicotiana glauca. The sequence continues at coordinate 26,181 of MDKF010626526.1, forward strand.
CTACTTGTGCATTTATTTGCTTCGGATTTGCATGTTGACTGTCTTTTTAATAAAAGGAGAGAGTTTGGAAAATAAAATTGCAGTGTGAGTGTTAAGTGAGTTAATCACCTGTTATGAAAAACCAATGCCCAAATGGTACTGAAACTCTGCCGAATTTTTTAGAAAAATAAAAAAATGAAAAAAAGATATATATAGAAGGAAAAGGTTTTTATTTTAAAAAAAATAGTTGGTTTTGTTTGGCAGAACTACGTAAGTTTGATTCTCACCGGATGTGGGATACGTAGGCAACCCATATCGGGTTCAACTATTTGAGAAAAAAGGGGTAAATAAAGGTCGTTGTTTTGCCATAAGTAAAGGTAATGTCATTCTTGTCCAAAATAGACAAATGTCCCCAAAAGGACGTCGGAAGGTCGTTTTTTCAAGAACAGCCGCCTTTGGTCATTTCTCAAAATTTTTTGGTCGGTTAGCAAACACAGCCTTTAAATCTTTTTTGAAAGTGCTGAAAGGCCGTATTCACAAAACCGGATATTTTTATGAAAATTTTTGAGAAACAATGATGATTTAAAAAAAAATCTGTATTTGTCAGTCAGAATCTATTAGTCTATTTTTAGGCTGTATTGACATTTTGATGTTAGAGTCTTTTAGAGTCCATTAATCTTGTAATAAAATGTGTCGTTGTAATAAACAAATTTTTTTATGGAAAATTTGAAAAAATAAATTCCAATTTTTTTTTGTCATTTTGCACTTATAAGCCAGAACTACGCTCGGTCTGATTCATGCGGGGTCATGATACGTAAGCAATCTCCATATGGTTCGACCACAACTAAAAAGAGAAAAAGCAAATAAAATAATAAAAAGTTGTGAGTGACAATAAAAGGAGAGGTCACAATTAGGAAAAACCGGGACGACACAAGCAGCCAAGCAAATGCATAATAGAAATGATTAATTGCTTAGGTGCATTGCATCCTTAATCTGATATTTTTGTTGTTATCACGACCCGGATTTTCCTCCATGGGGATCATGATGGCGGCTACTCGTAGTAGCTAGGCAAGCCAACTTGTTTACCTTTTCATCATTAAACAATTATCTTAACAGTCTATAGCATCAATATAAAATTTTAATTCTAATAAGAACAATAGCGGAAGTCTGTCTGATAAATACAAATCAAAATACGGAATAGTTAAATATATCCTCTACCCAAGATTTAGTGTCACATTACTCACGAACTTCTAAGAATAAACTAAATACCAAGGTCTGAAAGAAATATAATAGATGTCTGTCTCGATAGAATGAGGCAACAGTCAAATAAGAAAAGAAAAAGAAGAGACGACGGTCCTGCGGACGCCTGCAAGGCTACCTCAGTCTCGTGATAATGAAATCCTGCTCCCGTACAAGTGCTGCTGCTGCTCCTCAAAATCTGGACCTCTGCAAAAATTCACGGAAGTGTAGCATTAGCACAACCGACCCCATGTGCTGGTAAGTGTCTAGCCCAATCCCGGCAAAGTAGTGACGAGGCTAGACTGGACACCACATAAACTTGTGCAGTTATAAATATACAACGGAACATCGAATACAAGGCAATTAATAACATGGGAGGGGAAGACATGCTATGGGGAGATACAATATCAACAGTAATCCCAAGTAACAAACTAGAACAGCTTAGATTCACAATGAACAAGGAATCAATACTCAATACAAACAAATGGTATCAATAATGGTTGCGGCGTGCAACCCGCTCCACAAATATCACTGTTGCGGCGTGCATTCCACTCCACAAATATCACTGTTGCGGCGTGCAACCCAACCCATACCATTTATCAGGTATCACTGTTGCGGCGTGCAACCCGACCCTCATATATCATTATTGCGGCGTGCAACCCGATCCTCAATATCATTGTTGCGGCGCGCAACCCGCTCCTCAGTATCATTTAACAGTTGGGTTCCCCAAACAACAGTCACAATTAAGGGACATAACAATAAGAAAACATTTGACAAAAATCCCGGCAAGGGAAAAGAATCCAAAAAGTTCAACCAAACGTCCCGACAAGGGAATAATCAACAACGCTTTCTTTTTCTTACTTTTCTTATCTTATAATTCACTCTACCATTTTGAGCTAACGCTCCAAAGCATCCAGTCATTTCATATACTTTCAATATCCGTATCACAATTCGAGCCAATGCTCCCAGGAATGAAATAATTATTTTACCGTTCACATGTTATTCACAACATATAGAATTTCTCCAATAAACACGGAGTTCACAACCAAGTCATGGTAATCACATGTCACGACCCTAGTTCACCAATTGTGAACACGTCATGACGGCACCCGGCCTTCGCGACCATGTTAGCCTAACACGATGCGGAAGTAATAACAATCTGCGGAATTTATAATAAAAACTGAATAACGTAAACAATGAATATAGTTGCCACCTGGCACATACACTTTAACACATAGCAATTTGAAACTCTCCCAAAGACCCGGAAACCCACGGGCAATACAGGCTAGAAGAACATAATATACGGCTCTAACATCCAGAAATGTCTACACAACTGAACACATGAAATGGAACTGCTAACTATAAGATAGAGTGGAAGGAGACTTTTCGGTCTGCGGACGCGGCAGAATATAACTCAAGTATCCGAATGTATCGCCTGGATCACTGACAGAAAGTCCGACCAGAAGTACCTGGATCTGCACATGAAAAACATGCGCAGAAGAGGCATGAGTACACCACAGCGGTACTCAGTAAGTGCCTAGCCTAACCTCGGTTGAGTAGTGACGAGGAAGGTTAGGGCCCTACTGAGAATAAAATATAATAACAATAATGAGCAGTATAAATCAAGAATTTATCTGAAATAACAATAAAATATGATAGAAGCTACAAGTCAATGACAATTAAGCTAAGTAAGGAAAATAACACAATAAGTATTCCTCAACTGTCCATTGGGTCTCCCGGGCATTTAAATATCTAGGATCTCCCGGGAATTGAACCCGTAGTCCATCATATCAGTAGCAAAATATCTCCCGAGAATTGAACCCGCAGTCCATAATATCAATAGCAAGGATCTCCCGGGAATTGAACCCGTTGTCCATCATATCAGTAGCAAGGATATCTCGGGAATCGAACCCGTAGTCCATAATATCAATAGCAAGGATCTCGCGGGAATTGAACCCGTATTCCATCATATTAGTAGCAAGGATCTCCCGGGAATCGAACTCGTAGTCCATAATATCAATAGCAAGGATCTCCCGGGAATTTAACCCGTAGTCCCAATATAAAAACACAACCAAATCGGAGAAATATTCATAGAATGAAATACACAAATACAAGTAACAGTTAAATTCTGTCCTAACATGCTTCACGTAAATTTCAAGTAAGGTAATTAAGCAATTAAGCAGTAAATTCTAAATATTCATGCTTTTATAACTAACACAATTTTAATCTTGCATTGAAGTCAGTCAAATAACGGAGAAAACACAGTTTGAGCATTTCAAGTAAAGTGGATTTTCAGCAAATTGCACAAGTACACGCTCGTCACCTCGCGTACAAGGCATGTAAATCAACACATAAGAAGTCCTAAGGGAAGAGGTCCCCCACACAAGGTTAGACAAGCCAATTACCTCGAACCGGTACAAAATCAACTAGGGAACGATGCCTTTGCCACGAGTATCCGACTCCAAATGGCCCAAATCTATTCAATTCAATTACAAATCGTAAATAATATTGCAAGCAACTGATCCCACAATTAAAACTAACGCTAGAGCGCAAAAATAGGTAAAATGACCAAAATGCCCCTCCAGCCATCATCTCGGAATCGAATAATTTTTACATTTTCAGAACCCTCGTACTCTCACGAGTCCAACCATATAAAAATCTCCCAAATCGGAGGTCAAATGCCCCCTCAAATCCTCACAATTTGGCCTAAGAAGTTTTACCCACTTCCCATTCAAAAACACGAAATTAAAGGGTAAAATTAAGAGGATATTCATGGAATATGGTCTAAATCGAGTGGGAATCACTTACCCAAGTTGCCCAGGTGAAAATCTCTTCAAAAATCACCAAGCACCGAGCTCTAGAAGTGAAAATACTGTAAAAATGGTGAACCCTCGAAATGGGATTTTTAATCTGTCTGGCAGGTATTTAGACCATCGTGAACGCGGACGCTATCACGCGTTCGCGAAGAAGAAAATTATGGGGGGTCAAAATTGACCTATGCATTCGCGAAGGGAGGGACATGAACGCGAAGGCCTGGGTTCGATGGCCTACGCGAACGCGATAGATGGGATGCGAACGAGATGAGGAATTAGGCGAAGCCACGCGAACGCGGCAAAAGGGATGCGAACGCGAATAAGGGATTGGACACCCTCCAGAAATGCACTATGTGAACGCGTATATGGGGACGCGAACGCGATGAGAAGGAAATTAATGCACCGCAAACGCGATGCCTTCTACGCGAACGCGTAGAAGGATATCAGGCCTGCAAATTTTCTGCTATGAATTTTAACTTCAAATTGCTCCGTTGAGCATCCGAAACACACCCGAGGCCCCTGGGACCTCAACCAAACCTACAGACATGTCCCATAGCATCATTCAAACTTGCTCAAATCCTTAAACCACCTAAAACAACGCCGGAAACACGAATTAATCAAAGATTCAAGCCTATGAACTTCAAATTCTAACCAAACACACTTTCGATCAAAAACCTATCCAAACCTTGTCAGAATGACCTGAAATTTTGCACGCACATCCAAAATGACATGACGAAGCTAAAGCAACTTCCAAAATCCCAAACCGACCCTCGGATAAAATATTCACTATCGGACCGGAACTTCAAAAACTTAAACTTCGGCAATTCAAGCCTAAATGAGCTACGGACCTCCAAATGACATTCCGAACATGGTCCCAACACTGAAATCACCTAACGGAGCTAACGGAACAATCGAATTTCCATTCCGAGGTCATTTTCACACTGCTCCGAATACGGACCATTTTTCAACTCTTAAGCTCTCATTTAGGGACTAAGTGTCCCGAAACATTCCGAATCCTAAAACTGAACGTCCCGGCAAACCAAAATAGTAGAAATGAACTTAGGGAAAGCAGTAAATGGGGAATCGGGCGTAAATTCCAAAAACAACCGGCCGGGTCGTTTCATCCTCCTACACTTAAACATTCGTTCGTCCTCGAACGAGCATAGAAAACATACCTGATGTAGCAAAAAGGTGAGGGTACTGGCTGCGCATATCCCGCTCGGTCTCCCAAGTCGCCTCCTCAGCCGGCTAACCCCGCCACTGGACCTTCACTGACGCGATGTTCTTTGACCTCAACTTTCTGATCTGTCTATCCAAAATGGCCACTGGCTCCTCAACATAAGATAGATCC
>MU692137.1:3682-74110 GCA_026770625.1 Nicotiana glauca
CAATCTGACTAGAGCATCCTGAAGATTTGGGGTGAACATGAACCCTCCTGGGACCTGAGCTGGGCCCACTGGAGCTGCTGGGGCTGGAACCTTCTCATCATAGTCAATATGAGGCTCCACCTCTGGAACTGCTGCCCGGGGCTGAGCTTTGCCCTTGCCTCGGCCTCTGGCATGACCTCGGCCTCTGCCCCTCGCAGGAGCTGCTGTTGGGGGCTCGGGCTGCTGCGCGGTAAAAGAAGAAGCACGTGTTCTCGCCATCTGCAAAAGAACAGAGTAGAAAGAAAATCAGTATTTGAGAAACAGAATCGCACGACAAGAAAGAACAAAGTGAAGTTTTTCCTAACTCTGTAGCCACTAGGGGATAAATACAGATGTCTTCGTACCAATCCCTTAGACTCTACCTAGTTTGTCCTTGAGTAGCGAGACATATGCAACCTAGAGCTCTGATACCAACTTGTCACGACCCGGATTTCTCACCATCGGGAGTTGTGATGGCGCCTACTAACGGAGCTAGGCCAGCCAAACTTCAAAACATTCTCTAATCAACCTCAACAATATAAACATACTCAAAACATTTAAATAAGTGCGGAAGACTTTAAGTTTAATAAAATAAAATCACAATGCGGAAGTTTAAAACATATCTCTACCCAAAATCTGGTGTCACTAGCTCACGGACTACTAAAGAGTACTACAAACAAGTCTGTATGGAAAGAAAATACATATGTCTGTCTCTGTACAATGAAAACAAATAGAAATAAGGAAGGGACTTCGGCCTGCGAACGCTAGCCATGCTACCTCGAGAGTCTCTGGACTGAAGGTCTGCTCCCGATCTAATACTGCTGCGGTCTGAAAGCTGCGTCCTGATCTGTACAAAAGAAATGCACAGAGTGTAGCATCAGCACAACTGGCCCCATGTGCTGGTAAGTGCTTGGCCTAACCCCGGCGAGGTAGTGACGAGGCTAGACAGGACCTACCACAATTAACCTGTACAGATATATGTGCAATAACAGGAAAATACACGAATTTAAGCAGTAAAATGGGTGGGGAAAACATGCTGTGGGATACTATAGTCTCTCTATATATATATAGGAATCAACGGTAAGGAAATAAAGCTGAACAATAGCAACTGAAAAGGAAAACACCGGAAGTCTCTACATACGAACACAATACACCCAGTCCATACTCCGTTGCGGCGCGCAACCCGATCCTCAACATATATCACCGTTGCGACGTGCAACCCGATCCTCAACAATCAATACTGTTGTGGCGTGCAACCCGATCCTCAATAGTCATCAACATCGTTGTGGCGTGCAACCCGATCCTCAACATTTAATACCAAGATCTCACCTAAACAACGACCGCAACTCTAGTACGAGGGGAGTAACAACAATTACAAGACAATCCCAGCAAGGGAATACAATTTACCAATTTAATCATTTCGGCAAGGGAGAATACAATAAATACTTACGTGTCCTGGCAAGGGACTAATCGCTATACGTTTCACTTTTAATCATCTATTTCTCGGGTAACAATTTCTTGTCCAAGCCAATGCTCCAAAAGCCAATCCAATCACAATATATTATGCTTATCAACCCAAGCAAGAAAGATGTACCATTAAATCCGAATCCCACATATATATGACTCACGGTCATGCTAGACTCCGGTGCATAGGTAACCATCACCACGCCTATACACCATACTCCACATTTAGCACGTAGCAAATAATACCCTTATCCTAATCCCTCAAGCAAAAGTTAGAACAAACACTTACCTCAAATGCTCCAAAAATCCACTCAAGCATCTAGAATAGCTTTACCCCTCGAACTCACCACAAAACCGCTCGAATCTAGTCACAAATTACTTGAATGTATCAACAAATGCTAATTAAATCAACTTGAATGCATAAAAATGAATTTCACAAAGTTTTACTCAAAAATTCCCAAAACGCCCCCGGGCCCACGTGGTCAAAACCTGAAGTTCGAACCAAAACCCGGTCACCCATTACCCCACGAGTTCATAGCTATGATTTATTTTGAAATCGGACCTCAAATTGAGGTCCAAATCCCCAATTTTAACAAAACCTAGGTTCTACCCAAACTCCCCATTTTTACCCATGAAAAATCTTGATTTTAAGATGAAAACATGATAAATGATGTTAAAAATTGAAAAAATTAAGTAAAAGTTGACTTACAAATGATTTGGAGAAGAGGGAGTTCGTGAAAAATCGCCAATGGGTGTTTGGGTTTTGAAAATATGATAAATAAAGCTTCAAAATCGTCTAATTATGAATATGCAGCTGTCTGATGTCGCATTTGCGAACTCTGAAGGACACTGGGAAGGTCGCATTTGCGAACTATTGTTCACATTTGCGAAGGTCCACATCCTCATTTGCGTACAGTCGTTCGCATTTGCGAAGACTGGATTTGAGGGCGGGCGTCACATTTGCGATAACATTCTTTGCATTTGCGAAAGTGGCTGCCCAGTTGAATTATCGCATTTGCGATAAAAAGCTCGCAATTGTGAGCTCATATTTGCGAGTACTGGCTTCGCAATTGCGAAGTCTGCAGAACTGAAGCACAACAGGTTTTTTTCAACTAAGAGAAATGCAATCCGACACCTATCCAAAACTCATCTGAGCCCTCGGAGCTCCAAACCAAATATGCACACAACCTCAAGAATATCCTACGGACTTACTCGTGCGATCAAATCGCCAAAATAATCATATACATAGAATCGAGTCTCAAAACTCATGATTTTCATTACAAACTTCTTTAACTTTCAAACTTGGAACTCATAGGCCGAGACACGTCAAACGACGTCCGTTTTCAACCAAACTTCAAAGAAAGCGCTTAACGTATATTTAAGACCTGTATCGGGTGTCGGAACCAAAATACAAGCCCGATACCTATATTTTCTAACTCATTTTCATTTTAATTTTCCTTAATATTTTCAGAAAATAATTTAACAGAAAAATTCTTTTACTCGGGTTCTGGACCTCAGATTTCGACTCCGGGCATATGCTTGATCCCATATTTTTCTACGGACCCTCCGGGACCGTCAAATCACGGATCCGGGTCCGTTTACCCAAAATGTTGACCAAAGTCAAATATATCAATATAAATATCAAAATTCTTCAAATATTTTACATAATTCAGATATTTTAACATAAAAACTTTCCGGCTGCGCATCCAGACTGTGCACGCAAATCGAGTTAACCAAAAGCGAGATTTTCAAGGCCTCGGAAGCGCAAAAAAAGGGATAAATACGGTGATGACCTTTTGGGTCGTCACATAAAGTCTGATCACCATTCAGGATAGCCCATGGTTTTATAGCAATGTTATTTCAAGTGTGATATTTTCAACATAATGGTCATAAATAAAATTATTGGACTTTCCAATAGATTGTTCCTTTCAATTCTTTGACGGGCCAGATGATGGTCTTTGTTTGATTTGTTAACATAGCCGAGCTTTTAGAGATCGACTGAGATCTAGCCATCATTTAATCTTCGAACATACGCAAATGTAGTCTTCAAAACAAGTTTTGGATCTTTACATAAAATTTCTCCAGGACTAGATCAAACTCATGAGTCAAATCTGTTTAAGAAAATATGAACTCAAGCCTTGCCATCAAAAGAGCAGCTCGGTGCATTAAGCTCCCGCAATGCACAGGGTTCGGGAAAGGGCCTGCATTTATACAAAATACTGTTCCTACGGGTTGAACTCGTGATCTTTTGGTCACATGGAACAACATTACCGATTACACCAAGTCTCCCCTTTAAAGCCTTGCCATCGCAGAATGCAATTGAATAATTCAAGCAACTGTTCTTTCCTGAGAAATAGTCATATGGTCAATATCTTGAAAAATAACAAGTTCGTTATAATATCTTGATAAAGGCCGGTCATTGTGTGTTGTTCAACAAGATTTCAAGTTCAAGTAAAAAAGACAAGTTTCACCGGATCCATCATATAAAATTCCTTTGCTATTGGAACAAGGATAAAATGCTGCACGATGTTGTTGGGTTTTATTAAGTATATTAATGTTTAAAAGAGGGTGAATAGGAAATGGTGGGACAATGAAATATTTGAGTTTTATTTGAGATTTCCTCTTTGACGAAGGAACATTGTCCCATATTGGAAGAGGAAGAGGTTTTTATGGGTATATAAGCAATTGCTCTTCTTCTAGCTCTTAAACAGTTGAGAAGAAGGCAAGCCTCGCGCCGTCGTCGTCGCTTGCTCCGCTCTGCTTCGGCTTCGGATTTGATCGATCGATTGATTAATTTTTTGGACCACATTTATTTGTTAATAGTAAATATTAACACAAATATTATTAAATATCTACTTTAATAATAGAATATTAATATTAAAATCCAATAATATTAATAATAAAAATTTTCCGTTTTCTATTTTTCAAACCGTTTTCTATTTTTGTAACAGATAATTAACTACCCTCTTCAATTTTCGATTTATTATTGCATAAATTAGCCATTTATGTTATGTCATTTATGCTATGGCCGTTTTGCATAAACAATCATTATAAAGAGTTGCACCTCTTCAGTTTTCAGCCTAACCTTGGCTATAAATACAAGTCAATTCTCTCAGAATTTCCAAACGATTTTCTGAGTTTCTCCTCCTTCTGCATTGTTTTAACTTCAAAGAAAGCAACAGTAAGTTTGATTTGCTACCGAACTTTGTATTCGCTGAACACTAGGGTTTGAAGTACAACTACACCAGTGTGTAATTCGTTCTTTCCTGGAAGGAGATAATCCATAACCTTGGATACTAGGAGGGGATTAAATTCCTTAAGGAAACACTGTGAATTCAGTGGGCTCAGATTAACTTTTGTTTCGTTTACATTTTCTATTTGTATGTTATTTTATCTTTTCCAGAATTAGTTTCCAAATACAGTATACTAACAAGGTTAAGAAATTTAATTTATTTTCTGTATTTGTGTTCTGAAGATTAAAACCTTCGCGGTTTTCTACTCCGTTGGATATTAAAATCTACGTGATTTTAATGTTTGCTTGTGTCATTCTTTTACAGGAATTAATAATGATAACCAAGCTATTATGATGGTGACTTCCAATGCATCGACAAGCCAAACACCGACATTAGGACCGGTGGAGAAACCAAAAAAAATTTCGAGTTAGATTTCAAGCGGTGGCAGCAGAAGATGTTCTTCTACTTGACTACTTTAAGTCTGCAAAAATTCATTAAGGAAGATGTTCATATTCTTCCCGAAGAAACTCCAGAGAATGAACACTTTCTTGTGATTGACCCGTGGAAGCATTTTAATTTTCTGTGTAAGAATTATGTTCTTAGCGGACTAGAGGACGATCTGTATAATGTCTACAGTGGCATGGAGACGTCAAAAGAATTGTGGACTGTGCTTCAAAAGAAATACAAAACTAAATATGTTGGGTTGAAGAAATTCATTGTCGCTAAGTTTTTGGACTACAAAATGGTAAATAGCAAGTCTGTTATTACCCAAGTCTAGGATTTGCAAGTGATTATTCATGATCTTCTTGCTGAAGGTATAAATCGAATTAGTACTAATGTTGAAAATAGTAATTTTAGTGTTTTTACTAACAGAATTTTCATTAAAGGTCTGGTCATCAATGAAGCATTCCAAGTAGCATCAATGATTGAGAAGTTACCTCCTTTGTAGAAGGACTTCAAAAACTACTTGAAACACAAACGCAAGGAGATGTCGCTTGAAGATCTCATTGTTTGGTTGAGAATCGAAGAGGGAAACAAAGCTGCTGAAAAGAGAAGTCGTGGAAACTCAATAATTATGGGAGCAAACATTGTTGAGGACACTTCTCAAAAATTAGAGAAAGAGAAAGCAGGCTTCTGGACCAAAAAGTAACCCAAGCAAGAAGCGGTTCAATAAAAATTGCTACAAGTGTGGAAAAGCTGGTCATAAATCTACGGAGTGTTGTGCTCCAAAGAAAGACAAGAAGAAGGGTCAAGTAAACATGGTTGAAAAGCATGAAGATGTTGATGACTTGTGTGTTATGATTTCTGAATGCAACCTGGTGGGAAATCCTAAGGAATAGTGTATTGTTTCTGGAGCCACTCGCCATGTTTGTGTTTTTAGGGAAGCCTTTGAAACATATGCTCCAGTTGGACTCGAAGAGACACTTTATATGAGAAATTCTGCAACCGCAAATATTGAAGGATGTGGGAAGATATTTCTGAATATGACTTGTGGCAAAGTGGTGACTTTGAACAACGTCCTTTATAATCCCGAGATTAGGAAGAATTTAGTCTCTATTGAACTTATTGTTAAGAATAGTTTTAAGTGTATTTTTGTTTCAATAAGGTTGTAATAAGTAAGAACTAAATACTTATAGGAAAATGTTACCTCACTAGGGCCTTTTCAAGCTAAATGTAATGGCTGTTGAAAATAATAATAAAATTTCATCTTCATCTTACTAACTTGAGTCAAATGAATTTTGACATATACATTTGGGTCATGTCAATTATAAAACCTTGTAGAAAATGATTAACTTGGAAGTATTAACTAAGTAAGAATGTGAAAAATTAAAATGTCAAATATGTATGGAATCTAAGTATGTTAAACATCCTTATAAGTAATTGAAAGGAATTCAGATCCTTTAGACTTAATTGACACAGATATTTGTGATATGAAGTTAATATCATCTCGCGGTGAAAAGAAGTATTTCATAACATTTAGTGACGATAGTACACTATATTCCTATATTTACTTACCTAATAATAAATATGAAGCAATAGACGCATTCAAGCAATACAAAAATGAAGTGGAAACGCAACTTAACAAGAAAATCAAAATGATAAGAAGTTATAGGGGTGGTGAATATGAATCACCTTTTGAATAAATATATTTAGAATATGGAATTATTCATCAAACAATAGCCCTTTACACACCCCAATACAATGGGATTGCAAAAAGAAAGAATCATTTATTAAATGAGATGATGAACGCATTATTGATAAGTTATGGTTTGCCACAGAGCTTGTGGGAAAAAGCCATTCTTATGGCTAAGAGAATACTAAATCGAGTACCCCATAGCAAAACACAATCCATTCCATATGAAAATGGAAAGAAAGGAAGCCCAACTCGAATTATTTTAAAGTGTGGGGGTGTTTGGCAAAAGTGCAAGTTCCTAAACCCAAAAGGGTAAAAATAGGACCGAAAATCGTTGATTGTGTTTTCATTGGATATGCGATCAATGGTAAATCATACCAATTTCTGGTTCATAAATCAAAAAATCCCGACATTAATAATAATACAACTATAAAATCAGATAAAGCAGAGTTCTTTGAAAAATATATCTGTATAAGAATGTGAGTCGATTGATGAAGGATCTAAACGACCTCGGGAAGAAACATAAGAAAGTACATTTAATCAAGAGGATCCAAGATGTAGTAAACGTCAAAGAACATCTACTTCATTTGGACCAGATTTTGTAACTTTCTTATCGGAGAATGAGCCTCAAACATTTAAAGAAGCTATGTCTTCTTTGGAATCGTTGTTTTTTCGGAAGTGATAGTCAATAGTGAAATAAAATCCAAATTGAACAACCATACATGGAAATTGGTTGATCTTCCTCCTGAAAATAAACATTTAGGTTCTAAATAGATCTTTAAGAGGAAAATGAAAGATGATGGCACTATTGATAAGTTTAAGGCAAGATCTGTAGTCAAAGGGTATAGACAACGAGAAGGTATTGGCTAATTTGATACATACCCTCCAGTTAGAAGAATTACGGCCATACAGATGTTGGTAGCATTAGTTGCAGTGTATGGTCTTGAAATTCATCAAATGGACGTAAAAAGGGCCTTCTTGAATGGAGATTTAGAAGAAGAAATATACATGGAACGACCTGAAGGGTTTGTGGTTCCAGGTAAAGAAAAGAAGGTTGTAGACTTGTTAAGTCCCTTTATGGACTAAAACAAGCACCCAAACAATAGCATGCGAAATTTGACCAAATAATATTGTCATATGGTTTTAAGATAAATGAATGTGATAAATGTGTGTACATTAAAAATGTTCTAAAGCACAGTCATTGTTTGCTTATATATGGACGATATGATAATAATGAGTAATGATATTTCCAACATAAATGGTACTAAGTGTATACTAACTAGCAAAATTTGATACGAAGGACTTGGGAGTTGCTGACTTAATTCTGTGTATTAAGATCCATAAGACTCCTCAAGGTCTGGAATTGTCACAATCTCATTATATTAAAACGGTACTTGAAAAATTCAAGCACTTAGGGTTTAAAGTTGCAAAGACTCCAATTGACGTGAATCTTGCATTAGCTAAGAACAAAGGCTAAAGCATATCACAATTAGATTATGCTCGTGTGTTGAGATTCTTAATGTATATCATGAATTGTACACGACCAGATATAGCTTCTGCTATAAGTAAATTGAGTCGATACATGAGCAATCCATGTCAATCTCATTGGATGGCAATGAAATGAGTTTTGGGATATTTAGAACATACCCAAGGCTTTGCTTTGCACTACAGTAAATATCCTGTGGTGATTAAGGGATACTGTGATGCAAATTGAATCACCGGTTCATCTTATTTGAAGTCCACAAGTGGATATGTATTCACTATTGGTGGAGGAGCGGTATCTTGGAAGCCATCCAAACAAACTTGTATTTCTCGCTCTACAATGTAGGCTAAATTCATAGCCTTAGATAAATCCAGTGAAGAAACTGAATGACTCCAAAATTTCTTGGAAGACATTCCATTTTAGCCCAAACTGTTGGCACCAATATGCATATATTGTGATAGTTAAGTGGCAGTTGGAAGGGTTTGGAGCGTTATGTATAATGGTAAATCTCGTCATATACGACGAAGACATAAAACCATTAGATAATTACTCTCTAGAGGAATTATCACGATTGACTATATAAAGTAAAGTGATAATGTGTTGGATCCATTTAAAAAGTCTTAACTAGAGAGGCAGTTGAGAAATCATCAAGGGAAATGGGACTATGGCTGAGAACAACTCATTGTGGCGGTAACTTTACCTAGAAGACTGAAGATCCCAAGATCTAGGTTCAAGGAGATCAAACAAAGTCATTAATGACGGTTCAACATTGTCAACTAAAATTTTGGTCAATTCTCATGATGAGACAATGTTCAGTACCAAGGATAAAGCATTAAGGATTTTTAATGATTTTTAAATTTGATACGGGGTATATTAAATAGTGTATCTACGGGATGACACATTTAGAAATTACCTATGTAAGTATGAATTGTTAGCCGCTTCAAGGAGGACTTTGTAAGTCCAGTTCTCTACGCACTTATGAAAGCAGGCGGTGTTCATGGCTGAAATGAACACAACAATTAGAACCAAAGACGGTTTAGGGTTGGTTGTGTGACTTGTGGTTATTTAGGTATACAGCAAAGTTCGACTATTCGAAGATATCAAATCTACCGATTGACCGAATATATCCGACATAAGTTCACTACGGAAAGTTCAAAGGGAAACCTATACTTATCCAGATGCAATTAATCCTTGCTTACTAATCATGCAATTTTTCATGCATATTTTCATGATATAGACATTCCCTATTCGGGTGGGGGATTGTTGCATTTCTTAAGTATATTAATGCTTAAAAGAGGGTGAATGGGAAATGGAGGAAAAATAAAATATTTGAGTTTCATTTGAGATTCTCTCCTTGATGAAGGGATATTGTCCCATATTGGAAGAGGATGAGGTTTTTATGGGTATATAATCAATTGCTCTTCTTCTAGATCTTAAAGAGTTGAGAAGAAGTCAAGCCTCGCACAGTCGTCGTCGTCGCTTGCTCGGCTCAGCTTCGGCTTCAGATTTGGTCGATTGATTGATTAATTTTTTTGGAACAAATTTATTTGTTAATAGTAAATATTAACACAAATATTATTAAATATCTATTTTAATTGTAGAATATTAATATTAAATCCAATAATATTAATATTAAATCCAACCGTTTTCTATTTTTTCATTTTCTGTTTTGTAACAGAAAATTAACCACCCTTTTCAACTTCTGGTTTATTATTGCATAAATTAACCATTTATGTTATGGTCGTTTTGCATAAATAGTCATTCTGAAGAGTTACACCTCTTTAGTTTTCAGCTCAACCTTGGCTATAAATATAAGTTAATTCTCTCAGAATTTTCGTACGATTTTCTAAGTTTCTCCTCCTTCTTATGCATTGTTTTAACTTCAAAGAAAGCAACAGTAAGTGTGATTTGCTACCGAACTTTGTATTCGGTGAAATACTGGAGTTTGAAGTATCACTACACCCTGTGTAATTCGTTCTATCCCGGGAGGAAATAATCCATAACCTTGGGTACCAGGAGGGAATTAAATTTCTTAAGGAAACACTGTGAATTCAATGGGCTCGGATTAACTTTTGTTTCATTTACATTTTCTATTTATATGTTGTATTATATTTTTCAGAATTAGTTTACAAATACAGTATACTAACAGAGGTTCTTTCGCTTGTCTAGTGAGATATTCAGCCATATTGCGTGCGCCAATACTCATCTCCATGAGTTGGGATCAAAGTGGATAATTTATTTTATTCAATAGTATGCTTGTAGGAAAAGTAGAGTTAGTAGAAATAATAGTAATATTTTGTATTGTGTTTGGAGCAATAGAAGAAGAATCTGGCATTTTGTTTTGGATGAAAGAAAATATGTGACTACTAACTTCGGGTATAGGCTTCAAAGCACGAAATTCGAAGCTTTTGTTTGCAGTTCTTTCTTAGAATTGAAACTGCTCTGATACCGTATCAAATAATAGTATATATTAATATTTTGTTTCATGTATTTTCACTTCAATTTCATGTCAATATATAGATACAGACTTTAGCCTAAACTAGAAAAATAGAACCTAAGAAAATGCATATACAGAGAATCAACTAATTAGTATACTAAACATTATAGATATAAAGAAGAAAAATAAATATAAGATCCTACCTACAAGGAAATAAATAGGGAAAATGTATAAGTATCCCCTTGAACTAAGGCCAGAGTTTTCACTATATACTTTATCTTTACGAGGCGTCCAATCACCCCCCCTGAATTTTTTAAAACTGGAATAATTATCGCCCTGAAACTAGATAACCAAATTCTTGGCAGGCAGTGAGATACATGCACTGCCACGTGTCTATTTTGTAATTTTTGTACTTTTTCCTCTTTCTTTTCATCTTTTTTATTTCTTATCGTATTACACTTTTTCTTTTTCATTCTTTTTTCACATTCAAAATTTTCAACTGTTCATAAAGATCCATTTTTTATACCAGTGCTTGTTTGATTAGATTCTGTGTTTGTGGGTCTACTGCTTGTTTTTATTGGAATTTCAAGAACTCCATTTCTACCTGCGGGAAGTTTATTGTTACTGATTGTGTGTTCCAATTTTGATTTTACTTTTTCGTGACTTCTGTATTTTGGTGGAAAGTTACAAAATAAGATATAGGTTTGGGTAATGATGATGGTATCGAGGTAGTGGTGCCGAGGTGAAGATTAAATGGTAAAGAATAAAAAAAAGTGAGGGAAGGTAAAAGTAGTGATTACGGTATCGAGGAGGTGGTGAGAGTGAGAGGAAGAAGATTGGAGGAAAAAATAAAAGAATGGAAAAAGAAGGTCATCGGCATTCATGGTCATCGCCGGAAAAGAAGAAAAGAAAAACGAAGAGGATTATTTTTTAATTGTAAAAGAAAATTACAAAAATAATTATTATTTTTTTACTTTTTTGCTTCTCACTCTCTCAAAGAGAGTGGAACACACTCTCTATTCCACCTCAGCATTTAGGAGGTTAATAATTCTACTACTAATAAATAGTTCAAGGGGTAATTGGACTCTCACAAAGATAAGTTGTGTAATTGGAACTTCGGTCATAGTTCACGGGGTACTTATGCATTTTGCCAAATAAATAACACCAATCTACACATAATAATATAGCTCAAGCCGATTAAACTATTATAAATTGTAGGAATACTCTTAATGGTGTGAGACTTTTTGAAGAAAATCGTATGGACTTGATTCAAACTGAATAATATTTCATCATATTAAGAATAGCTTTGGGGTGGTTAAGCCCAATAATTGGTATAGAGCCGATAACTCGGCAGAATGAGTATAGAGATATATCAGAGTGATGGCGTGGTGCATAATTACTATCTTTACTAAGCGGAAGGTATCTTACATATGCAAATACATAAGAAGAAGCTGGCTCTGGGTCTCGGTGGCTATAAATGCCCAGTCACGTGGGTAGGGGTGTCAATCGATACTCGAAAATCGATTAAACTGATCGAACCGTACCGTACCAAATCGGTTTATAGGTTTCTTTTAAGAAAATCATAGGTTTTTATATAAATCTATAACCGCACCGATAATTAGGGTAAGTTTTTTATTTTATAAAAATAAACCGAAAAAATACCGAACCGTACCGAATAAATTTTACATGTGCACAATATATTTATATAGTAACTTTAAAAATAATAATACATTAAACTTTTCTTTGGGCCTTAGAATTATGAAAACTGTTACAAGCCAACAAGTAATTAAATTCTAAATACTAATTTCTAAAACATATTATGCTACTTATACTTAAACTAAGTTATTTCAAATATCTTAGCAAGACACCAAAAAAATATTCTAGCGATTGTGAATAGCAAACTACAATGTATTGAATATGTTACCTTTCATATAATTTAGATTTATTTTTTGAATACTATCTTCTATAGACTTTATTCTTGAGTCATAGATTTGTTAATATCTTTTCACTCGTGTGATTTATATTTTCTTTGCCTTTGCTTGGTTTCTTTTATGCTGTTGTAGGACAGTTGATGGATCTATACTCTAGCCATCTTTTTTTTAATTCATCACCATTTAAATAGTAAAAATGTATAGAGAGTTTCGTTACGTCCTATAAAAGAATATATGTTATTGCATTCTACTTTTACTGGTGAATTTTATATAATATTTAAAAAAATATCGAAAATTAACCGAACCGTATATGTTTCCTTTCATATAATTTAGATTTATTTTTTTGAATACTTAACCTTCTATAGACTTTATTCTTGAGTCCTAGCTTTGTTATTATCTTTCCACTCGTGTGATTTTGTCACGACCCTAAATGCAAACCCGATCGTGATGGCGCCTCTCGTGAAGACAAGGCCAGCCAATTAAACCCAATTCACTTTTTAAAACAGTTAAATAACATAAAGCAGTCTAAAATATAATTTAATAATATTAAGTAGCGGATAATATCAATAAAGTGCGAAAGTACTACCCAACACAATCCTAACTGGGATGTCACAAGTCACGATCATCTAACAATGCTGAATACTCAAATGTAACTACAAAGTTTAGTACAGAACTAAGAACATAAAAGAAAGAGATATGGAGGGGCTCCGGGCTGCGAACGCCAACAGCTACCTAAATACTCCTCGAGATCCGCCTGAACCTGGAATGAATCAGCACTCGGGAGTGGGACCAGCTACGCCTAAATTTACACATAGGAGGTAGGGAGTAAAGTGAGTACTCCAATTCAGTGAGTAACAAATGTAAATAACAACTGAAAGTAAGAAAACACGTAAGGAACAAGGCATTCTATAATGTAGTAGTAAAACCAGTTAAAAGCAGTAAACTTGTGACAAGTCAAGTAAAATCCTTTTCCAACAATAAACAGGTAATTGACAGACAGTTAAGGTAAAGTAAAAAAATAGAAGTTCTCTCCTCGGGCACAGTATCAACAATCCGCCCCTCAGGCAACATCTCAGAACAATATCAGCCCCTCGGGCTCAATCTCACATCATAATGGGTACCCGCGCTCACTAGGGGTGTGTAAACTCCTAGAGGAGCCCCTTACAGCCCAAGGGCAATAACAAACAATATTGTGGCATCAAACTAGGCCCTCGACCTCATATCAATCAAGCCACCTCGTGGCATACATATCTCAGGCCCACGGCCTCAAATCAGTATCAGTGTTTCCTCACAACAAGGCCCTCGGCCTAACTTAGTCAAATATCCTCACAAGCCCCTATAGTGATAGTAAAACAGTATTTCTCAGCCCAAATATCATTTAAGTCTTAAACTGAGTAAACATGGCTGAGTATAAAAATAGTTGAAAATAACAGGACTGAGTTCAAGTAATAAGTCAAAAACAGTAAGGAAATATCAATAAAAAAACCCCGAAGGGTTCAAATAGTTGGCACTAGGCCCAAATATGGCATTCAGCCCAAGAAATGATGATAGCAAATAGTTTTCAATCAAATACGCGGTAAAATCATCAATCGGGACAGACCAAGTCACAATCCCCGGCATGACCCCCACGCTCGTCATCAAGCATGTGCTTCACCTCGATATAGCATTACGATATGCAATCTGGGGTTTCAAACTCTCAGAACATCATTTGCAATCATTACTCACCTAGAATCAGCGAAATCTCTTGCTCGCTGATCGTGGCTTACTCGCAATACTATTAAGTAGCGAGAGAGGGTCGGAGCAATTTTTACCCGATTTATGGTCGGGATCGATATCCAGAGAGAGATAGAATTTGGAATCGAGTATCTATCTAGTTTAGGATTGCGTATGTGTTCCAAATAACACTTCTAAGTATTTTTGGGGTTTTTGTTTTACTTCTACTATTTATAAACTACAAATGGTAAATGCAACTTGATTAAGCTAAGAGTTATAATGATACGGGTTGTTCAAATGGTTTAAAAGTCACTAGGGTAGTGACTTCCGCTTAGGTGGTCAATTGACGGGTACTTGAATCTAAGGCATGTTTGACATATTTGGGGAGTATGATATAACTGTTGAACGACATTACCCACTCTACACCTTTCGGTTGTTCGAGTGATTTTGCCCGAATTGACTTTCTCAAGACCAATTGGGTATGCAAATTTGCAGAAGCAACTAGGGTTCAAGTCAGGTATTACTCTCTCGAGGTTTAACCCTTTAATTGGGGCTATCAATCTCTTGAGTATGTCCCAATTCCTTGTTGGACCAAATTCGGAGACTTAGGCTCTCTTTGTCAAGAAGAGCTCAAGTCAACTCAACACAAACTAATATTTGTAACCACTAATTCAGCAATTAACCATGAAATTGGCCCAAATAACAAACATCCATAGTCAGTTTAGCCCTAAAATACAAGACCCATCAATTACCCACACTTGGATTGAGCCGCAACCCTAGCTTATGGGTCTAGCTACTCATAATTCAAGAAGAAAAACAAGAAATAGATGAAGAACAACTCATAATAATTAATTTCTAAGATAAATAATAAGATTTAATGTTGAAATGTGGATAAAATTGCCCAAAATAGCTGAAAATATCGAACCCACGAGTGCAGACCTTAGCTAAATCTATCTACTTAACCTAAAAATGGGAAAGAAGCTAATTAAGCTGACAATTTTGGACAAAAATACCCCTGCGGGGTTATTGCGGACCGCACAAAATGGATTGCGGTCCACACTAAGGCTTTGAACTTGACAAAACTGCTCTCTGAACTAGGGCACTGCGGACCACAGAGAGTGGACTGTGGCCGCAGAGGCTTCAAGTGCGGTTCGCATAAAATGGATCGCGGGACCGCACTGGCTTGCAACTTGGAATTTGCAGCTCTCTGATTCTTCTCAGTATGAACCATAGAGAATGGACTGCGGTCGCATTGATCTCAGTGCGGAGTGTACAAAATCCTAGTGCGGCCGCACTACCTCTTTTCCTGGAAATCAACCTCTCTGAATCTCCTTGTGCGGACCGCACAGAATGGTGTGCCGCCGTATTGGGACTGTTCTGCCTAAGCTTTGTCTTGTCTTGGTACTTGTGCAAGTTTCACTCCTTTTGAGCTGATCTTTGACATCTAGTCACTTTGTTGATCAAACCTGCAATCAAGCACAACTTGTGAGCCTTTTGGGACTATTTTGCACGAATTTCCAATCAAAATATAAGCAAGAAGGAGTATTAAATGCATCAAAGTCCCTAGTTATCAACTCCCCCAAACTTAAGCTTTTGCTTGACATCAAGCAAACAAAATAAGACCCACCCCTTAAGGGAAAATCCAAGAAATTTTCAGTTGTTCTAAAGTAACCTCGTCTAGCATCAATTGGGACTAACAACTTCCCTCAATACAAATGAATCTTTAACAAGTTTTACTCTTGGAAACTCCATGGGTTAATTGGAGTAGAAGAGCATCAAGAATTGGCTCAACACATCAAATAACTCTTTTCTATTACTTCGGTCATTGTGGAACCCAAACTCACACATCCTCAACTCTCCTTAAGCAAACCTCACCTTTAGAATAGTGGCACTAAGAATGAGGTCAATGGAAGTTCACTCATATCTCTCAAGAAAAAATTACAAGTCTGGCTGTAGGTACCATATGCTTGCCCCTTATGTGAGTATCCATTAATGTAAGCTTCATTCAACTCAAGATCATATAGGGCTTTGTGGAGACATTGTGAAGGCTTTGGTTCAGGGTAGGAAATGTTTTAGTCTAATTAGGTTCCATCTTCCCTTAAGCACTTCTTTTGTTTCATTTGGCACACATTCACTTGACTCTTTGACTCATTTCACTTCTTTCTAATGGGTTAGAGAGACACACTGTCACTCTTTCTTATGCATTTCAAACCTCCTCTCCCTTTTCAACTTTCCACACCTTTCATTCTTTGCTTTTCTTGAATCCCTTTTTATTCTTTTTTATATTGAACATTCTTTTCATCTTTTTGCTTTTCTTTCTTTTTTATTGCCTTTCCTTTTTCTTCATTTTTGCGCCTTTTTATCACTTTTTTGCAATCCTCGTCTCTCCCCCGAAACTTAAACTTTTTCCATGTGCTAAAGGAAAGATCGGGTGCCAAGAGAGGGTATCTTTTAGAACGGGTAAAGGCTTGTATCATGGTTTTTTTTTTGAAAAAAAAAGTCTAAGGCTCAAAAGGGTTAACCTGGGATCTTATCATTGGTAGGTTATGGATGTGTTCAAACTATCATTTAGAACAAGGAGAGCCTATAGTCATGTCTCAAGTCAAAATTCACTTAGGATTTCGCCTCAACAAACATTCAGGGCAAGTTCTAGACTAATGGCTCAGGACTTGGACTTGCAATGTGATTACTCACAACACAAGCTATGAGATTGCTAAAGACACAGAGTCGGGGGCCCACAACAATCTTAGATAAGATTTTAGCAAACAATGGTCCCAAAAAACCACTTGATAAGTATCGGTCAACACAAGAGTCTCAAGGTCACGACTTTCACCATCCTAGACACCACAAATTGTTTTTGACCATTAGATCAAAGAAAAATGTGCTAGGCCCAAGTGAAGCTTTGTTTGAGGCACCCTTAACTCCTAACTACTAAAAACAAAAACAAAAACGGACTCAAACCCTTAAGAATGTTGTCACGCTATCCATCATTGGGAAGAGCCACCCGGTTCACACAAACTCCACCTTTGGAAAAAACCGTGGTATTAAGAAAACCAAAGGCTTATTGCAAACTTTCAAAACAAGAAGCTACGAATCACAAATAAGAAGCTAAGTACAAAAAATTTGCAAAAAGTAAAATGAATATGTACAAGAGGGGATTTGTTGAATATACAATAGATGGGATGAATATATACAATATAACATAACTTTATATACAGACCCAAAGTAAACTAAAAGTGTGAGAAATGTAGCAAAATATTTAAAAGATATACAAACCAAAGATGAAAAATAAAGAAGGCATAAAAATTATTAAATATATACAATCATCCGATTAAATCCAAATGTAGGGCTACCCACTCAAATGAAAGCTGTCATTGTCCCCAATGCCAGCTAAAAAAATAAGCGCCAAAAAGATAATGGAAAAAGGATATAGAGACTCCATATGGCATATCTATCTGCACGGGCTCCTGAGTGGTCCCTGGGTCCTCACTGTGCTCGGGAACCTCATCATCATTGACATTAAGATTTAACAACACAGCCTCTAGAGGGTCTTCCTCATTAATCATTGCACTCATATCATCAATTATCACAGCCGTGACTAGATCTATAAATGAGCACACTTCAATACAATTGGGCTGCTTCATTGACTTGCACACATGAAAGACTACCTTTTCATCACCCACCCAAAAAGTGAGTTCCCCTGCTTCCACATCAACTAGAGCCTTTTCCGTAGCAAGGAAAGGTCTTCCCAATATGATTGGGACTTCATAGTCTACCTGACAATCCAAGATCACAAAATTAGCTAGCAAGATAAATTTGTCCACCCGGGCAAGCACATCATCAACAATACCCAATGGTCACTTCATTGATCTATCTGCCATTTGCAATCTCATGGAAGTTGGCCTCGGTGGCCCAATACCCAAAGTCTTGAAAACTGAGTAAGGAATCAAGTTAATACTTGCCCCTAAATCACCTAAAGCTTTAGCAAATTCCGCATTACCAATAGTGCAAGGGATGGTGAAAGCATCGGGATCCTCCAACTTTGGATCCATTGAATGTACTATAGCACTAACTTGGTGGGTCATCTTGATAGTTTCACGGTCCATGGATCTTTTCTTTGTCACCAAATCTTTCATGAATTTGGCGTAGCCAGACATTTGCTCCAAAGCCTCCACCAAAGACACATTGATGGATAAGCTCTTTATCATGTCAATGAACTTTTTGAACTGATTCTCATTTTTCTGCTTGGCTAGCCTTTAAGGATAAGGTGGAGGTGATCTAGGCAAGGGTTCCTTGGCTTTTGGTGCAACCGACTCTGGCATGTCAATTACGTGTTCCCTAGACGGGTTCACATCATTTTGCGTTTCCACCTCGTCATCTTGAATATCAATCCTTACTTCTTCATTAACATTTTCATCAACCACATTCTTAACCATCAAAGGACTTTCATCTTCTTTCAATTCAACTTCTCCACCCAAAACTTGCTTTTGTTTGGAGGCATTCACATCACCGCCTCGTCCACTACTAGTGGTGACCACCATAACATAATTGTTTCCACCCTTCAGGTTCACTACTGTATCACTTGGTAGAGCACCCCTTAGGTCGTGTATTCAAGGACAGAGAGATTTGACCTAGTTGCACCTCCAAATTTCTAATAGAAGTATTGTGAGAAGCCAATTTATCATCCGAATATGCATTCTTCTTCATCATTTGTTCGAACATCATTTCAATTCTACCCATATCATTGCTAGAAGAACTAGGACCTTGGGATGGAAAAAGTGGTGGATTGCTCGGTTATTGGTACATTGGGGGACTTCGAAAACCTTGCCCCTGATTTACTTGGTTGTTGTTCCATCCATCCTGGTTGTTGTTATTGCCACAGTTTCCTTGATTGTTCCGATTGTAGTTCTGATTTCCCCAATTTGAATTTTGATTATTGTTCCCCCAATTGTTGTTCCCTTGTTGGTGATTGTTTCAATTGTTGTTGCCTTTTTGTTGATTGAACCAATTACTTTGGGACCTCCATTTTTGTTGTTGGTTGGAAGAATTGCATATTTGGCCTTGATAATCGTTCACATATTGTACCTCTTCATTTTTCCCATCATATCCATCATCTTGAAATCCACTGCCATCATTGTCAAATTGATCCGAATTCCCTTGGTTATGTTGACCTCTTTGCCTTCTTTGGTTCACTAGCATGTTAACAGCCTCCATGGCATTCACTTGGCAAAGATTTTGGACTTGTTGCAAATGTGCTTTTGCTAGTTGGTTCATGGTAGTTGTCAACTCCGCTATCGCCTGCCCATGATCATGTAATTCTTTGTGCAAATGAGTGGATGTGGGGTCACCCTAGGGCACATTGGCTCTACTTTGCCATAGGGAGGATGTATCTGCCATCTCATCAAGAATGGCACAAGCTTCATCATACGTCAATTTCATAAAATTACCCCCAGCAAGTTGATTTACTATGCATTGATTTGTAGTATTGATGCCCCGGTAGAAAGTTTGTTGCAACATATTCTCCGTCATGTCATTGTTGGGGCATTCCTTCACCATAGATTTATATCTCTCCCAAATCTCATGAAATGTTTTAGCGGGCTCCTACTTGAAGCCAAGATCTCATCCCGCAATGCTGCCATATGTCCTGGTGAAAAGAACTTTGCTATGAACTTATCCGCCAATTCATCCCAAATAGTGATAGAATGAATGGGAAGTCGCTCAAGCCAATCCAAAGCCTTCCCTCTAAGTTAAAATGGTAAGAGTCTCAACCGGAGTGCATCTTCGGACACATTGGTTTGCTTGCTCCCCCAACAGGTATCCACGAACCCCTTGAGATATTTGTAAGCATTTTGAGTGGTAACGCCTGTGAAGTACCCACATTGCTCCAATAATGTCAGCCTCACATTATTAATTTAAAAATTGCTCACCTAGAGTTGGGCTGGGACAATTGCACTTGCATAGCGTTGCTTTGGGAGCACCCGAGGAACCGCTCTTGGAGGTGGCGGAGGAAAGTCTTGAATATTTTCATTAACATTGGCCTGCCGGCCTCTTCGTTTTCCAGGAGGTACAATAGGCACCTCATCCTCTCCATTGTCATCAACCTCCTCCCCCAAAATCATGTTTCCAAGAGGGTCATTAGCATTAATGCCATTTTGCACATGAAGTATTGATACACACAAATTAGTAACAAAGAAGGAAAGAAGAAAAATACACAAACCTAACTAAATAGATAGCCAAAACCATTAGCTCCCCGGCAACGGCGCCATAAGTGATCGCGGCCTACTCGCACTACTAATTAAGTAGCGAGAGAGGGTCGGAGCATCTTTTACCCGATTTAGGTTCAGGATCGATATCCACAGAGAGCTAGAATTTGGAATTGAGTATCTATCTAGTTTAGGATTGCGTATGTGTTCCAAACTACACTTCTATACATTTTGGGGGTTTTTGTTTTACTTCTACTATTTATCAAACTAAAAATGGTAAATGCAACTAGATTAAGCTAAGAGTTATAATGCTATGGGTTGTTCGAATAGTTTAAAAGGCACTAGGGTAGTAACTTCCGCCCAGGTGGTCAATTGACGGGTACTTGAATCTAAGGCAAGTTAGACATATTTGGAGAGTATGATATAACCACTACAGGACTTTACCCAATCTACACCTCTTGATGGTTCGAGTGATTTTGCCCGAATTGACTTTCTCAAGACAAATTGGATATGCAAATTTGCACAACCAACTAGGATTCAAGTCAGGTATCACTCTCTTGAGGTTTAACCCTTTAATTAGGGCTACCAATCTCTTGAGTATGCCCTAATTCCTTGTTGGACCAAAATCGGAGACTTAGGCTCTCTTTCTCAAGAAGAGCTCAAGTCAACTCAACACAAACTAGTGTTTGCAACCACTAATTCAGCAATTAACCATGAAATTTCCCCAAATAACAAACACCCATAGTCAATTTAGCCCTAAAATACAAGACCCATCAATTACCCACACTAGGGTTGAGCCACAACCCTAGCTTACGGGTCTAGCTACTCATAATTAAAGAAGAAAAACAAGAAATAGATGAAGAACAACTCATAATAATTAATTGCTAAGATAAATAATAAGATTCAATGTTGAAATGCAGTTATAATTGCCCAAAATAGCTCAAAATATCGAACCCACGAGCGCAGCCCTTAGCTGAATCTATCTGCTTAACCTAAAAATGGAAAAGAAACTATTTATATTAAGCTGACAATTCTGGACAAAAATACCCCAGCGGGGTTAGTGCGGACCGAAAAAAATAGACTGCAATCTGCACTAGGGCTTTGGACTTGACAAAACTGCTCTCTGAATTAGCGCACCGAGGACCGCACAGAATGGAGTACGGCCGCAGAGGCTTCTAGTGCGGTTCGCATAAAATGGACCACGGACCGTATTGGCTTGCCACTTTGAATTTGCAGCTCTCTGATTCTTCTCATTGCGGATCGCAGCGAATAGACTATGGCCGCGTTGATCTCAGTGCGGAATGCACAAAATCCTAGAGCGGCCACACTGCCCCTTTCCCTCGAAATCAACTTCTCTGAATCTCCTTGTGCGGTACGGCCGCACTGGGACTGTTCTGCCTGAGCTTTGTTTTGTCTTGGTACTTGTGTAAGTTTCACTCTTTTTGAGCTAGTCTTTGACATCTTGTCAATTTGTTGATCAAACCTGCAATCAAGCACAATTTGTGAGCCTTTTGGGACTATTTTGTACGAATTTCTAATCAAAACATAAGCAAGAAGGAGTATAAAATGCATCAATGTCCCTAGTTATCACTCGCAACGCCTTTTCCCCTCGAATCGGCCTCCACTCGCGTCTAATCTATCCAAAATCAGAACGAGGACGTCAAAATATGCTAAAGGAATGAAGCCTAAGCAAAAGCAATCAGTAATTGACACAAATCCCGAAATTACCAAAACCCGCCCCCCAAGACCATGTCTCAAAATTCAAATTTTTTTACATCAATAGTGTCCTTATCATCTCACGAGTTTATACATATATAAAGTTCTCAAATCTGACCCCAAATGGTCTTTCAAATCCCCAATCAAAAGTCCAAGTTTCCAAGCCCTGGTTCTTCAACTTTTAGCTTAAGTTCCATGATTTTTTAGGTGGAATTCACATAATAATAGAGTTTTAAGTCCAAGAATCTTACCTCAAAGTGATTCCCCTTGAATCCCTCTTCAACCTCCTTCAAAAAGCTCTAAAAACGACCAACATCGGAAGAAATAAACCTGCCTTCGCGGACAAAACGACCCTTAAAACATTCTGCCCAGGCCTTAATTTCCTTCTTCACGAAAGCGGTCAAAGCCTCGCGTTCGCAAAGCACAACTTACCTTTTACCAAATTTCCTCTTACGTGATCGCGATGAAGCCCTCGTGAACACGATGCTTCCTCAAAATTACCCTTTTCTTATGCACCACTTATATCGCGAACGACCCAGCTGAAAAAAGGACCCTACACGAATGCAACTCCCTTCTCGTGAAAGCGATGCCTTACCTCACAAACCTACGCGAACGCGATCATGCCTCTTGCGAATGCGATGCTTACAATACCGACCATTCGCGAACGCGGAACTCTGCTTCACGAACGTAAAGGTCAAACCTGACACCTCCCTTCCTAACCCCTTCGTGAACGCGAGGGTCCACTCACAAACGTGAAAACCAAAATGTCTGCAACTACTATAACTCAAAATCTTCAACTTTCTTAACTTCAAAATGATCTGATTGACCAACCAAAACTCACCGAAGGCTCCTGGGACCTCAACCAAAGGCACACAAACATATCCTAGTACCTTATTCAAACTTGTACCAATCTTCAAAACAACTCAAACAACATCAAATAAACCAAAACACATCAGATTCAAGCCTAAGTCCAAATTTCGCTTTCGATAAAAAACCCAACCGAACCACGTTCGAATGACCTAAACTTTTGCACAAACATCTCAAATGACACAATGAAACTACAGCAATTTTGGGAATTCCATTACGACCCGTATATCAAAATCTCGCCTATCAACCGGGAATCGCCAAAATATCAACTTCACCAATTCAAGCCTAAAACTACTCCAAACCTCCAAAACTCATTCTGATCACACTCCTAAGTCATAAATAACCTCCCGACGCTAACCGAACCATCGAAACTCACATACCAGTCCTCTAACGCATAAGTCAACATCCGGTTGGCTTTTCCAACTTAAACTTCCTTAAAAGAGACTAAGTGTATCAAACCTTACCAAAATCATTCCGAATTCGATCCGACCAACCAAATACTACAAAACACGGATAACAAAGTATAAAGAAGGAGAAATGGGGAAATAGAGCGGTAACTCATGAGACGACTGGCCGGGTCATCACATCCTCCCCTACTTAAATAAACGTTCATCCTCGAACAAGTCAAGAAACATACATAAAGCCTCAAACATGTGAGGATATCTACTCCGCACCACCCGTTCGGTCACCCAGGTAGCCTCCTCTACGGGCTGACCTCTCCGCTGCACCTTCAGTGAAGCTATATCCTTTGACCTCAACTTTCAAACCTAACAACCCAAAATGGGTATTGGATCCACATCATAGGTCTAATCATCATCCAACTGAACCGTACTAAAATCCAGAACATGAGACGGATCCCCAATATACTTCCAGAGCATAGAAACATGAAATACTAGATGCACACTCGATAAGCTGGGTGGCAAAGCAAGCTCATAAGCTACCTCCCAATCCTCCGGAGTACCTCAAAAGGCCTAATGAACCGCGGACTCAACTTCCCTTTCTTCCCAAATCTCATAACACCCTTTATGGGCGAAACCTTCAACAAAACCTTCTCACCAACCATATAGGACACATCTCGAACCTTCCAGTCAGCATAACTCTTTTGCCTTGACTGCGCTGTACGGAGCCTCTCCTGAAACACCTTCACCTTCTCCAAAGCATCCTGCACCAAATCTGTCCCCAATAGCCTAGCCTCACCGAGCTCGAACCAACCAACTGGAGATCTACACTGCCTCCCATACAAAGCCTCATATGGAGCCATCTGAATACTTGACTGGTAATGTTGTTATAAGCAAACTCTGCAAGCAATAGGAAGTGATCCCATGACCATCCGAAATCAATGACGCAAGCACGCAATATATCCTCCAATATTTGAATAGTACGCTCGGACTGCCAGTCTGTCTGAGGATGAAAAGTTGTGCTCAACTCAACCTGAGTACCCAACTCTCGTTGCACAGACCTCCAAAACTGCGATATAAACTAAGTGCCCTTATCTGAAATGATAGAAACAAGGACACCATGCAAACAAACAATCTCCCAGATATAGATCTCTGCCAACCGCTCTGAAGATTATGTAGCACACACATGAATAAAGTACGCGGACTTGGTCAGTCGATCCACAATCACCCAAATAGCATCAAACTTTCTCAAAGTCCGTCGAAGTCCAGTAACAAAGTCCATAGTGATCCTCTCCCACTTCCACTCTGGAATATACATCCGCTAGAGCAATCCACCCGGTCACTGATGCTCAAATTTCACCTGCTGGCAATTGAGACACTGAGCTAAAAATCCCACAATGTCTTTCTTCATTTTTCTCCACCAATAATGTTTCCTCAAATCATTATACATCTTCGCCGCACCCGGATAAATGGAATACCGCGAACTTTGGGCCTCCTCCAGAATCAACTACTGAAGCCCATCCATATTGGGCACACAGATCCAGCCCTGCATCCTCAACACCCCATCATCACCAATGGCCACATCTCTGGCATCATCATGCCAAACTTTTTCCTTAAGGACAAACCTACGGATCATTATACTGGCACTTTCTAATGTGATCATATAAATAAGACCGAAAAACCATACAATTCAATACCCGACTGGGCTCCGAAATATCCAACCACACGAACTGATTGGCCACTGCAAGAGGTCTCTCCCTAATTAGAGTATATGCCAAACTCCCTATACTCGCTGCCTTTCGGCTCAAGGCATCGTCCACCACATTGGCCTTCCCACGATGGTACAATATAGTGATATCATAATCCTTAAGCAACTCCAACCATCTCTGCTACCTCAAATTAAGATCCTTTTGCTTGAACAAATGCTGAAGACTGCGATGACCGGTGAACACCTCACTGTTGATGCCCCCTTTTTGTTGCGAAATCGGGTTTATGACATTTTAAAGGACAAGTCATTCCCTTTTTGGGAATTAGGTTTTGAATTAAAGAGTCGCCACCTAATGTTTAAAGTTCATTAGGACACTATGAAGAATTTTGTCTTAGAAAACCAGAGAATGGGTAAGGGCTTGAAATTATCTCGAGGGGAAGGTATTAGGCACCCCTCAAGATCCACTAGTATGGTTCTTGGCCATACTATAATCGTGACTTTAAGTGCAAACAACAAGTAAACAAGCAAGAATTACAAATACGAGGGGGTTTTCATATAGTTGCAAGTAATTTGAAGTCAAAACGAAGTTAAAGAAGCTGAAATTTTGAGAAGAAAGAAGTTTTTAAAAAATTCAGAAATGGGAAACATGTCACATAATTGCTACAAGTAATTGAAGTTAAAAAAAAGTTGTTAAAAAAGCTGAAATTTAAGAAAAAGCAATTGAAATTCTAAAATAAATAAACAAGTAAGGGAAGGGGTCCTAAGTTTATACATAATATGTATCACCCCACACAGCACCTGGTAACCTTTTATGCACGTGGTATTATCGCCTGGTCATCATATCTATATCTACCATTTTCCACCTCGTTAAGGTATTAAACGCGGAATGATCTCATTTTACTTATTGCATGCTATTACCCATCCCCAATCCTATTAGCCCCGGAGGCATTTGGGACTACTAATCCTAAAGGGAAGGGAGATTTGGGCTTTTTGTGGTTTTAAAAGGATAAAATTCTAAGGCGACAATCAAAAACACGTAGAGCAGATATGGGGAAACACATAACAATTAAAGGCTCAAACAGGCTTCCTCAACTTAAACACAGCTTGTTTAACATTTCTTGCACATACTGGTTATGGTCTTAATTAAACTTAAAGGTTGTGGTAGACTGGTTTATTACATATTTCAAATAAGAAATCTGAATCAGACCTGCCTACTAGTTGTAATTTAACGAAGTCTGATTTAATTAACTAGTTTACCTTATGGCTCGCCTAGGTGAAACCTATAGTCATGATATTTATTAATGCGGAAGTGTACCAATTTTAAAGAAGAAGACTTGTGGCTTACAGAAAACTTAAGTTCTGTAGATATTAAGCATTGCCATTTACTGATTTTAGACTTATAAGCGAGATAGATGATTTAGATACGGCCGATTACCCCTATAGACATGCTTTCTAGACGTTAATAATTTTAAAATATTTACAGTCAAAAGAAAAGTGCAGAAGTCCTATAGGCATGGTGTCTAGAATGCTGATTGTTATTTAAACCCATAAATATATTTGCCTAGTGAAAGATGCATATGCAGAATTAAGGAAGTCCTATAGACATGTTATTTATGTGATATGCAAAATTGCGGAAACTTATAGACATGGTTTCTATATGAAAATGCAAAATCTATAAATAGGATTTCTATATGGAAATGCAAAAGCAATAGACATAGTTTATATATGAAATGCAGAAACCTATAGACATGGTTTCTATAAAATGCAGAAGTGTAGAAACTTATAGGCAGAATTTCTATAAAGTGAGAAGTGTAGAAACTTATAGACATGGTTTTTTATGTGAAAAATGCAGAAACCCATAGACATGATTTCTATATGAAAATGCAGAACCTATACATAGGATTTCTATATGAAAATGCAGAAATGAAAGCATGACGTGATTGCAGAAGTGTGATAAATACCTATGAACATGATATCTACCCCTTTTGCATGCATGATTTACCCTCCGCTTTTCACTAAAACCCCATAAGTTATTACAAGATTATTACAGCCCAGAATGAATTAAAAAAAGAGATAAAATTACATCAGAAAAACTAAAAATTCTAAACAAGGAGAGCTTGATTCAGACTTCTGTCAGAAGCATGAAATAAAGCAACTCAAAAGATTAAATTTCCAAAGCCTTTCTCTTATTTAGTATGTATCAGAGTTCCCTACGAGTCTCAGATGGACTCCCGGCTGTGCTTACACCCAAATACATTGTAGAATTGAATTATAGTGCAGTGTGGAAGGGTCAGCCCTCAAATGTCCAAGTTCAGAGGGAAATCAAGGTCCCAATGCAAGGCTCATAGGAGGGTGGAGGAATTTAGAAGCTAGGAGAAAGTGTAAGTGCAAAGAGGGGATTTTGGGGAAAGCCAAGATAGGTTGTTGGTCATACCCAGCAATTGGAAGTGCTGGAACACCCTAACCAGCCTGTTAACGACATTGCTTGGGAGCTAGGATTCCTTAAATGATCAAGTCCAGACATGAGCAACAATTTGGATGTTGCCATGTTTTGAACTTTAACTCAAACACATAGAAGGGAATAGGGGTACAGGGGTTCATAGCAGAAACATATGCAAAGAGAACAACATACATATTTAACACTGAGCATAGACAACAAAGTAGACAGGATTGTAGAAGCTGTAAAATAAACACATTAGAATGAGGGTTAAAACTAAATTAGAACATACCAGTTTCAGGGAAACAAGAGAAAGAAAGCAGTAGTCTTGTAAAGCCAAATTGCAAGTGAATAGTCAGGATGCTATGATTAAAAGACTATCATACTTGAGTGGTGTAAAGTACTAAATTGAAAAGCTGTGTAATTGAAAATGTCTGAAAAGTGTCGAATTCAAGGTGCGTGAAAGTATTGAATTGAAAGTTGTTTGATTGTGTTGACTTTATCCAATGTATTAAAGAAGGCCATGTATTTTATAGTGTAGAAAGCAAGCAGAAATAAGTAATAAAGTAGTTGGAAAATGAATTTCACAAGGTTTCCCTTTATAAGGGATTCTAATTTCAAACGGGTAAAAATAATTAAAGAAAAACACCAATCAAAACACCTTTTCAAAGAAGTCCATGAAGGTTAAATACATAGAGGTATATTTAAGGAAAAGTCTTGGTAGCACACAGTTTTTGCAAATAAGGAAAGACAATCAATCAACAGCCAGTAAAATAAAAAATTGAAGATTTCATGTAAATGAACCAAGTCAGAAAGATGGGAAAAATCTTGACTTAAGGAAAATCAGCACTAATCAATTAAACCTAAAAGAGGATTCTGAATCAATCATAAGTGGAAAACCTTTTCGGAATGAAGAATTCATCACACATATAAAAACATACAGCCATGCTCAAGCACGAAGAACTGTCATACTAATCAGTTGAAGAGTCTAGCATAGAAAAATTTAGAGTCATAAACAAAGAAGTTCAAACTCAGTTCATAGACTCAGAATGAGTCTGAGAGAGTCCAGTGTTCCAAAACCGAAATCTAGTCCAAACACAAGATCAAAATTTGCCAAAACCCCCCAAATCCTAAGGTTTACAACACGAATCAGATACAGAGACGAGGAGACAAATATTTAAAATAGGCTCAGAGGTCTCTTTCAGAGACTTATGAGAAAACAACAGATATAATAGCAAGTTTGAAACAACAAAGTGAAGAAACTGATTTGGAGCATAGTGAGGGTAGAAAAAACATGTTTAAGAAAAACCTGGGACTTAAACAAGTTCAGAAGAGAGAAGAGGTATTATAACACTTAAGAAAATAGTAGACGAAACATGTTTAAAGATAACTCAAACAAGGTCCAGAAAAAAGGCAAACAAAGAACTTAAGAACTCAGTAGGAGATACATACAGTAGGAGAACACAAAATACCAGAAAAGTATATCAATAAGACATATAGGAAAAATATAGTAGGACTAACAAGCATGGTGTAAAAACACAGTAGAAAGACAAGGCACAGAAGAACATATATAGTAGAAAAACATAAGAAGGTAGTAGAAACACATGCGTGACAAATATACACAAAGAAAAAGCAAAAGAAAAGTCGAAGAAAACATTTTGAGTTTTTCAGAAAACCCTAAATCGAAGAGAAATAATTTTCGGGAAAAAAATAGGGGAAAACGTTTAAGAACTCAAGTGGAGCACATGCATAGAACAGATTTAAGAAAACAAACAGAGAAAACCTTGAATAGTTAGAGTTTTAGAGGAACCCTAGAATGAGAAAGGATTGGAAAAGATCATATCTAAGTCAGCTAAGTCAGAACCAGGCTCGAAATGCTTTGGATATGCCGGAGCAAAGCCGGAGAGGCCATGGAACCTTGAATCGGAGAAGATCTTAACGGACACCATCGAGGTCAGACCTCGAACCAAACGTTCAAGAGCAGAGGGAGGTGAGTATAAGCCATCCATGGCCTAAGAGGCCATGGATTCCGATGAGATTGAGGTTGAACATGGTATAAGACGATTAGGGTTTCAAGAACATTCGAGAGAGTTTGAGAGAAGGACGGTATTCAGAGGTGGCTGATAGAGAGAAATGAGGGGATTAGGATAGTAACTTAGGTTTAGTTATGGTAGGGTGGATAGGGGCCGTTAATCTCAGAGATCATTGATCCAGATCAAAAGGGCTTGGGTCGGGTAATTAAAATGGGTTAAGGGGAATTGGGCTAGTCCGGTTGGGATTCAAAATTGGGTCAATTAGGGGGTNCTGCAATTGAAACGAAATAAGGCCAAATTTGAAATAGTCAGTTTTCACCCTTTTATTTTATAAAAATAGTAAAAATGATTTTGAAAGAAAATTAAAAGTATTGGATCAGTTAATAATTTATAAATACTAATCTAAAAATATTGGATCCAATTTCATAATTATAGAATGCTATTAATTCTTAAAATAGGCTAAAATTGCAATTACATGCAATTTATCTTTTAAAATACTAAATAAAATGTAAAAGATGCATAAAAATTACCCTAGCTATATTTTGGTATAATATGAGAATAAAATAAGTTATTCACCAAAATCATAATTTTGGAAATAATTATTTATTTTTGTACTGCTAAAATGGGTAATAAATTAATTTAAAAATCTTTAAAAATTGGGGAAAATACTAAAATACTTGGGCATACTTATATATGCATACATATGGTATTTTAAAAGTATTTTACATATAAAAAATATGCAAGTAAAAATTAGGTATCAACAGCTGCCCCGTCTTTACCCGGGAAGGATGAAAGAGTTGTCGGGTAAAGATATGATGGCCAATTTTGACCGAACGAAATGGTTTGAAGAGTATGAACGTGCTCTGATTCTTGAGCTGCCTACATATCTCTGGTCTTATAGGAATCAGGCCATATGTAGCTCAGCATCCGTTGACGGAGTATGCCGATGGAGATCTTTCATGAACGGATGCGATATGGGAGGTTAAGAGTCTTATAGGGTTGCTTGAACCGGAGCGGGATCGCTCCTGCCTAGATGGACACTGCTCGCTGGTTTACCTACAAATAAGCAATGTGCGCATATATTGTGCATAAATATAACATGATGCAAGTTCCCGTTAGACCATGAATGTTGTCTTTGTAAGGTTAGGATAATGTCCTCGGACCATGGGGTCCTGGGCCATGAAGCATATAATAAAGGATTCGCATGCTATGAAATTATGCTCTCGGGCTATGAGAATGATGCCTTTGAGCGATGATTCATTTGAATAATGATATGCAAGAGATAAAAAGGGGGTGCTCAGACCATGACATGGCATTCGCGGGCTATGAAGATGGTGCCTCCGAACAATGACGCCCTTGGACAGTTTGGCGATCTTTTAGCCCATGCAATGCAATAGGTGGAGATCTTCCAGCCAATGAGAGCGTAAATAAACTGGTGGTATTTCAGCCGATGCGAAATAAAACTGGCGATCTTTCAGCCATGCAAAATATAGATGAAAATTGTGATGTTTCAGCTGATGCAAGACATAAATAAAGGTGACGACCTTTCAGCCATGCAAAATGTAGATGAAAGTGATGATGTTTCAACCGATGCAAGACATAAATAAAGGTGGCGATCTTTCAGTCATGCATGATGTAAATAAAGGTGGCACTGTTTCAGCAGATGCAAGACATAAATAAAGGTTGTGATTTTTCAGCCATCCAGGATATAAATAAGGGTGTGATCTTTCAGCCGATGCAAGACATAAATAAAGGTGACGATCTTTCAGCCGTGCAGGATGTAGATGAAAGTGGCGGTGTTTCAGCCGATGCAAGACATAAATAATGGTGGCGATTTTTCAGCCATGCAGGATGTAAATAAGGGTGGCGATCTTTCAGCCGATGCAAGACATAAATAAAGGTGGCGATATTTCAACCATGCAGGATGTAAATAAAGGTGGCGATTTTTCAGCCGATGCAAGACATAAATAAAGGTGGCGATCTTTCAGCCGATGCAAGACATAAATAAAGGTCGTGATCTTTCAACCATGCAGGATGGTGGTAGAGCTTAACCTCGGAAGGTAGAATGGTAGCCTTATGTAATGCAGAGAATACAGATGGAGACAGAGCTTAGTCTCGGAAGGTAGAATAATAGCCTTATGCAATGCAGGAAATGCAGATGGAGGTGGAGCTTAACCTCGGAAGGTAGAATAGTAGCCTTATGCAATGCAAGAAATATAGATGGAGGTATAGCTTAACCTCGGAAGGATAAAAAGTAGCCTTATGCAATGTAAGAAATACATATGGAGGTAGAGCTTAAACTCGGAAGGCAGAATAGTAGTTTTGTGCAAGGTATAAAAGGCGAATCATGATAAAAATTCTTAGCTAATAGCTGGTAGCTGATTGTGATATTGCGGCTACTGGGGATATTGTATGCGGATAGCGATCGTGAATAGGAGTGATAATCTTGAGAGTTGCATTCCTGAACAGTATGAGTGTATAATATATAACTTTGCGACTTGGGTGCCTGCATCCAAAGAAAAATCGTGAGTTTTGTAAAGAGGAAAGGTTAGTTCCGTGTCCCCGCTAACTTTGCTTGATCGGCTCGACTCTGATTTGGTGATACTGTGTGTATCCTTGGGGTAGCGTTGCTAAACAGAGCACTTTTGGTGATAGATATGCATGATTTAGCAAAAATATATCATAAATACATTGTTAAGAATAGTTTCTTTAGATGAACCAACAACTTGAGACGTTGTCCAAGACATTGCAACTTCTTTTGTTGTGGAATTTTAAGGTTCCTCCTCAAAATTCTACCCCAGTTTGTTCGGATGCTTCTTCTGACGGTTGCTAACAATAAATGGCTAAAATCAACTTCGAAATTTTGAGGGTCCTCCTCAAAATTCTACACCAGTTTCCAATTGCGGGGAAAATGAAAATTTTATTGAATTGTGACCGAACCCATAATGCTGCCTACGTATCCCCTCTTAAACGGAAATCAGGTCAGACGTAGTTCAAATTACATAAGGAAATCATAAATGGTTACACATAGTACCGTTTGGCTGCATCTGAATTGGTTGGTTTTGGCCAAACTTCTCCGTCTATTTCTGCAAGTATAAGGGCTCCTCCTATCAGAACCCGATGAACCATGTATGGACCCTGCCAGGTGGGAGAGAACTTCCCTTTGGCTTCATCTTAATGTGGAAAAATCTTCTTTAGCACCAATTGCCCCAGTGTGAACCGTCTTGGTTTGACTCTCTTGTTGAAGGCTTTGGACATTCTGTTCTGATAAAGCTGATCGTGGCAAACTACATTCATTCTTTTACCATCTATAAGAGCCAGCTGCTCGTAGCAACTTCTTACCCATTATGTGTCGTCGTGGTCAGCTTCTTATATGATCCTTAAAGAAGAGATCTCTACCTCAGCAGGAATGACTACTTTTGTACCATAAACCAGCATGTAGGGGGTTGCTCCTGTTTATGTGCGAACTGTGGTGCGGTACCCCAATAAAGCAAATGATAACTTCTCATGCCACCGCTTATGCTTCTCTATCATTTTCCTTAGTATCTTCTTGATATTCTTATTGGCGGCTTCTACGGCTCTATTCATCTGAGGTCACTAGGCTGTAGAATTCTTGTGCTTGATCTTGAAGGTTTCACACATGGATTTCATCAAGTCGCTGTTGA
The DNA here is from genome assembly GCA_026770625.1 of Nicotiana glauca. Classification (NCBI taxonomy): domain Eukaryota; kingdom Viridiplantae; phylum Streptophyta; class Magnoliopsida; order Solanales; family Solanaceae; genus Nicotiana; species Nicotiana glauca. The sequence goes on from MU692137.1 coordinate 37,123, forward strand.
GGTTGGAACCGTTAACAGTAATGATTGACTCTGAAATTCCGAATCGACAAACGATACGGTCGTGGACAAAGTCTGTCACAACTTTCTTGGTCACTGCTCTATAAGATGCTGCTTCAACCCATTTGGTAAAATAGTCGATTGATACTAGGATAAACCTGTACCCATTTGATGCGGCAGGTTTGATTGGTCCGATAACATCCGTTCCCCATGCGGCGAACGGCCATGGAGAGCTTGTTGCTTAAGCTCATTTGGAGGCACTCTTATCATGTCAGCATGTATCTGACAGCGATGGCACTTTCGGACATACTGGATGCAGTCTGTTTTCATAGTCATCCAAAATTAACCTGCCCGGAGTATCTTCTTGGCTAAGACAAAACCGTTCCTATATGGTCCACAGGTCCCGGCATGGATTTCTTCTATTAGTCTGGATGCTTCTTTTGCATCGACACACCTTAGTAATCCCAAATTTGGTGTCCTCCTATACAGGATTCCTCTGTTGGTGAAAGAAATTGTTGGATGACCTCCGAAGTGTGCGCTTCTAAGTGGGATTTGCGAGCTCGGGGTATTCTTCTTTTGCCAAGTATTCCTTGATATCATGAAACCAAGGCTTTCCGTCTGCTTCTTCTTCGACATGAGTACAGTAAGTTTGCTGATTATGAACCTTCACCGGAATAGGATCATTGAAGTTCTTATCTGGATGTAGTATCATAGAGGACAGGGTAGCCAATGCATCGGCAAACTCATTCTGGACTCTGGGAACATGCTGGAATTCTGTCTTTGTGAATCTCTTTCTCAACTCATGTACATGATGCATATAAGAGAGTATTTTAGAGTTCTTGGTCGCCCATTCTCCTCGGGCCTGATGTATGAGCAGGTCTGAATCTCCAATCACTAGCAACTCTTGGATGTTCATATAAATGACCATATTGAGCCCTAAGATGCACGCTTCGTACTCGGCCATGTTGTTGGTGCATGGGAATCTGAGTTTGGCGGACACCGGATAATGCTGGCCGATTTTTGATACTAGGACTGATGCTATGCCAACTCCTTTGAAATTTGCTGCTCCATCAAAAAAACATCCTCCAACCATCATAGGATTCTGCAATATCTTCTCCTATGAATGATACCTCTTCAGCTGAAAAATATGTTTTCAAGAGTTCGTATTCTCCGTCCACGGGATTCTCGGCAAGAAGATCTGCCAAAGCTTGTCCTTTGATTGCTTTCTACGTTACGTATACAATGTTGAATTCACTCAATAGGATTTTCCACTTGGCTAGCCTGCTAGTGGGCATGGGCTTCTGAAATATGTACTTCAGCGGAACTATTCTTAATATGAGGTATGTAGTGTAGTGTTACACCCCATATTTTCGTACATGAAAATATGCCAAAAATAAATTAATGAGAGCCCGGAAGTGAGATGTCACGTGCCACATTATTACACTATGGGGATGTCACGTTTTGCAATATTAAGTTACAATGACGTCGCACCCTGAGGTATTGTATGTTAAAATTTTGTTTTCAGTTAACCGACGTAGACTCGGGGATGAGATCATCTTGACGTTAACGTACTTACGCTATTTATAACAAGCGATAAATAAGTGTTATGAATGATAAAAGGGGTACATGAATTAAAGAAAAGGAGTTTCGTTGAAAGTGGCCAATTTGGAATAAAATACAGATCAAGTGATAATACCCGATAATTATGGACTAGTACCATACAAGGTACCATATGACCACGGTACTGTAATATATAAAGTATATATATAAAGTATTTTAAAAATAAATAGAATTTTAAGTAATTTGTGGTAAGTTTTAAATTATGCGGGTAATTGATTAATTACCAGGTAACAGGACATTACCCAGTTAACTAATAAGTGGATAAAACTTAATTAACTATATCCACAAAGAGACGTGGCAGTAGACCACAATTTAACCTTATGACTAAGAGTCATATGTGCTTGGTATGGTGGAAACGTGTAAATCATGTGGTATTAGACAAAGTTAGTCGCATACATGATACATTAGAAAGCAAAATTCAATCCTTTCTTCAAGTCCAAAAACGCTAAGGAGCAGAAGCAAGTATTAAAATTCAAATGTGTTTGGAGCAAAACCAATTCCTTCTTAAGTTCAAATAAGTTGAAAGCAGAAACATTTTCACGCCATTCACACGTTCAAACTTCACCCCAAATATCAGATTAACTCAACGTTAATCATAAAGCCAAAACTTTGTTCATCTAGTTCCAAAAAAAAAAAAAGGAATACAGATTCTTAAATTTAATTTTTGAGTGTAAGTTCAATCCACGAATGTTTCCAACGGGATAATTATACGGATTTATTCCTACTCCAGGTATGTTAAGGCTAAGCTCTTCTTTCATTTGGCATGATCTCGTCATACATTCATATCCCGGAATTTACGTATATTTTGCTAGTTTCACAAATTGCATATATTTTTCTATTATTGTAAGGTATAATATTCGCCTTATCGGGAATTCATATTCAGTTGAATATTTATTTCTTCCAGTCAAGAGAGCAGAGAGTCTATATATATAGTATTAAAAGTATTTTCATTACTATCGAGCTATAATCGATGGGCAGACCCCTATTGGGCAACCTCTGACCAGATGGTAAATTATATACCGAGCCTACTGTGGCCGAGCACTTATGAGCGAGCCTTGTTGGCCGAGATACAGAGCCTAGTACGGCCGAGCGCTTATGAGCGAGCCTACTACGGCAGAGCAGTTTTATATATATATATATATATACCGATCTTACTGTGGTCGAGCGTTTATTAGCAAGCCCAGTTGGTCGATACACAGAGCCTAATATGGTCGAGCGCTTATGAGTGAGCCTACTACGGCAGAGCAGTTATTTTTATACATACATACACACACACACACATACACACACATATATATATATATATATATTGTATATATATATGTATGTATGTATATATATATATATATACACACACACCGAGTTTTATAGGGTTGGACAACTATTTTACTCATTATATTGAGATAATTGAGTCAATACCAGCAGGTAAGCAGATCTTCAGATTATCTTTGACTTCCAGCTACTTGTAGTTATTATGTTATTAGTTCAGTTACAACTTTCAACATATTGCCTTACATACTCAGTAGATTATTTCGTACTGACGTCCCTTTTCTAGGAGCGCTGCATTTCATGCGTGCAGCTCAGAAAGACAGACGAGTAGGCCTCTTCAATAAGTTTTGCCCGAGTTCAGCTTGATCGGTAAGCTCCACGCCTTTCGGAGTTTTCGGGTCTACAGCCTTATGTATATCTTGTATATATATAAGTATATATGTCAAGAGTAGGTCGGAGAGCCGTTCCAATCACAGTATATCCATTAGTAGAGGCTTGTAGACATATCTTGTCAGTTAGTGTAGTATGTTGGGCTTTCAGGCCTTGTATGTATATTTGGTTAGTTTGTCAGCTGTAATAAATATGACGGCCTTGTCAGCCAAGTTTTATATTAATATTTAATCAGCATTCGCTGTCGTCTTGTAATGTGGCCCTTGGCCAAAAGCATGACATCATATGTTCAGAATCCCTTAGTTGCAAGTTGGTGCTCGGTTGAGTAAGGTTCCGGGCGCCGATCTGCCCCCCCCCCAAGTTCAAGGCGTGGCAAAAGTGGTATCAGAGCAGTTCTGTCCTAGGGAGTCTACAAGCCGTGTCTAGTAGAGTCTTGTTTATGGGTGTGTCGTGCACCACACTTATGAGCAGGAATCTACAGGGCATTTAGGATTGTCACTCTTTCTTCTTACTCTAGATTGTGTGGTAGAACCCACTTATAAGAATTCAAGCCCTGAGCTTCTATTTTTATTCGTAGTAAGATGATGCCTACGTTCAGAAAGATGATCCATAAGAGATATAGTTGTGGAAGTGTTGAATTAGAGGAACTTAACTTTGTATCATGCTTATGATAAGTAAATATGAGGTCTTCAGCAGATCATGTGCGTATTGAAAGGTGTAAGCCTCTTGATAAGGAGCCTTAAGGAAATAATGCCTACCCACCTTTATGATTAAAGATAATGAGAGATTAAAAAGATAAATACAAGTTTCAACAGCAAAAGAAGCAACATGAAGAAGGGTACGAGGCGCCCAATTAATGAAGGTTAACAACGTTTATAATTGAGGCAGAGGAACATAAGCTTTTTGAGTTATATTCAACAGTAACAGAGGTATGTACAGTTGGTCACAATCATTTTAGTTATGCCCTATAAGGGCTAACATGTATAGTTAAGAGAAGGAGGAGAAATCAAGATTCGGCTGGGGTTAGAGTAACCCAAATTGCTTAATAAATTACGTTTATTTGTTGTCATTTCTAAATGGTATTACAAATGTGCCAATAGATCTTCTTGTGAGACACCCAGATAGTGCACCCTAGAATATTATGATTAGATATGAATACTAGCACTCAGAATATGGGCAGTGAAAGCCTGGATGGGATAAATATTACCTTAAGTGTGGCTCTCATCCCTAGTAGAGCGAGGACGTTGAGCAACCCGGAGAGAGCCATTAGATGGAGCAAAGGGGCGCTAAAAGTGAAAGAATGTCATATTGAAGTTTTCACAAGAAAAGGAATATGCAGAAATATTAGTAGAGTAATGAAAAGGGAGATAAGGAAGCATTATGAAATATATGGATAAAAACGGTAGAGTGTTACAGAACCTATAGTCAAATGAATGAAGAGACGAAAGGTGATGAGCCTTAATACAATGAAAGAGTATAGGCCATAAGGTTATATCCTCATTTCGAGAAATAAGTTCATGACTCCAAAATGACTACCAGAGGGGAAAGTTAATCCCCAGAGTAATAGAAATCAGTATGGACTGGTAAACAAGATAAACTAAATATGAATTAGTGGCTGAGTGATTGGAAAGTACTCGGCCTCATGGGAATTTCAGTTTTAGTTCTGGCAGTAATAGAAGGGACCATAGGACAAGATTCACGATGAATTCATGGAATAGTCATTCAGAGAGACACTTCCCTAGAGCAAGCAATATGAGCAAAGTTAAGCTTAAGAGACTGTATGTGGCAGTTACACTAAGTGTCACTGTCGCAAGAGAGGGAATTTGTCATCATTAGTATAGAGAAATTGCCACAAGGCGAGTAAGGATCATTGATGTTGAGAAACGACGCCAAAGATGAAGAGGTAAAACATCTATAGGAGATCCTCGTGGCTTCAGCTTTTTGTATACCCCTAAAGGGGGGAATATAGAGTAATGTGGCAGTAAGTCAGAATTAAGTGGTTCTAGTGACTATGGGATGGTAAAGGAAGAATGCGATAAATAAAAGAGGAATGAGATGGCATTTATCCAAATCTTACAGATACACTACGATTCAAGAATATTGTGCAAGCACGACGTCAAGGACAGGAAGTAAAGGTTCTTGCCCGAGCTGTTATTAATAAATAAGGAGCCAGTGCAAGACATAAGTTAAAACAAAGTAAATAACCAAATAAAAATTACGAGGAATATTGCTATGAGAATGGGCCAACTAGTAGATAGTAATTGGTCGGGAAGATCTCATTTATGGCTAAACAGGAGGTCATAGACGAGTCATCAGATCATGTAATATAAACATAGTAGAACCCAACATGGAGAATTCATCCTCGTAAAATATTATTATAATACTTGAGATATATTCAAACAAGAGTCGGAGTAGTTAAAGGTATCGTATGAGTGTTACGGGGATTAAAAAAAGTGCCATTGGAAAGGCAGTCAAAATAACAGTTCAGAAGCAACCATACAAGAACAAGGGCATGGAAGTAAGCAACTATAAATGATTATAGACAAGTAAGGACATCAAAAAGTCTGTATATGCTCACAGCTTTACAAGAGTCAAGGGTTCTCCCAAAGTACTATAACGAAAGACTAGCTGAGGAGATAAGAAAGAAGGCTTCAACCTAAGCACAATGACCTAAAAAGGAAATGGTCATGTAACAACAATCTCGCAACGACATTGTAAGCATTCCAAAGGAAAATGGCACCTACCGTGGGTAATGAACGAGAAATAAGAATTAAAAGTCATATTCGAGATCATATGAGTTGTATGAAAACTTTGGAAAGTGTGGGCACCAAGATAAGCTAAGTATGGAAGCAACAAGGGGCAAAAAGACCAGGAAAAGTAATTGCACATGTCTAAAGAAAGTTGAGATGGAATGAAAGGAATTATTCGATCAATGATCCAGAGTTAGTGTGACGACCCAGCCCGTCGTCACATGAGTCACCACCCCGTTCCCCCATGTTATGTTTCTCTATGCTTCATTATCAGTATTTAAGGTGATCGAGTAGAATTGGATTGGTTTTAGATGGAAATGAGACACTTAGTCTCTTAAAGGGAAGCTTGTTTTGGAAAAGTCAACTGAAAGTTGACTATTTTGTTAGAGGGCTCGGATGTGAATTCTAGTGATTTGGTTAGCTTCGAGGGATGAATTGTGACTTAGGAGCGCGATCGGAATTGAATTTGGAGGTACGGTGTATAATTAGGCTTGAAATGGCGAAGTTAGTATTTTGGCGAATTCCGGTTGATAGGTGAGATTTTGATCCGGGGGTCAGAATGGAATGGATTCCGAGAGTTGTAGTAGCTCCGTTAAGTGATTTTAGATGTGCGGGTAAAATTTCAGGTCATTTGGAGGTGTTTTGGTCGAACTTTTGATCGAATGTGTGTTTCGGAAGTTTTGAAGGAACTTAGGCTTGAATCCGACATGAATTGATGATTTTAGTGTTGTTTGATGTGTTTTGATGATTGGAGAAAGTTCGTATGATCTTTTGGGGTATGTTGGTATTTTTGGTTGAGGTCCTAGGGGCCTCGGGGAGATTTCGGGTGATCAACGGATCATTTTTGGACTTGTGTGATTGTTGGTTTTCCAGCTGTGAAGTTGAAGAGAATTCCTTCATCGCGTTCGCGTAGTATGTGTCGCGAACACGTAGAGTTAAGTTTGGAAGTTAGGAAAAGGTTCATCAAGTTTGCGTTGGGGCCACACGTTCGTGTTTGCGGTGCTGGGCACGCGTTCGCATAGAAGAAAGTAGAGGGCCAGCCTGGGTGTTCAACGCGTTCACGTGGGTTCAGGGGCCAGGCTTTCATGTTCGCGGGATATCAGACGCGTTCGTGAAGGGAAATTTAGTCAGAGGAAAAATTTATGCATCGAGAATGCATTAGTGGTCTCGCGTTCGCATAGAAGAACTAGCTGGAGACAGAAGGGTTTATTAAGGATATTTCATCCGCGACCCAGTTATCATTTCCTCCATTTTTGAACCACCTCAAGAGCTTTTTGGTAGAAATTGAAGAGCTTTTTGACGGGAATCGATTGGAGGTAAGTCTCGTGACCTAGAAACGCTATTTTATTGAAGAATCAACCTTTAATTCTTGGAAAATTGGGTGAAAATTGAAGAACTAGGGCTTGGGTTTTTGAAATAAAAATTTGGGATTTGAGGGAGCATTTTGAACACCGATTTTGGTAAATTTTATATGCACGGAATCGTGGCAAGATGAGAAATCCGGTGATGGAAATTTCGTAATTTTTTGAGAAGTAGGCCCGGGGCTCGGGTTTTGCCAATTTTGTGATTTTTGGTGTTTTTCGAATTCTTTCGGTTGGATTATGTTCCATTAGCCAATTATAACGTATTACTTGGGGTTTTGATCAGATTTGGCGCGCGAGGAGGTTGATTCGAGATGAAAAGGCATAGCGTACTAGTCTTGTAGCCGGATTGAGGTGAGTAATAGATGTAGGTGATGACCTGAGGGTTTGAAACCCCGGTATATCACACTGTGACGCTATATTGAGGCGAGACACATACTCTATGGCGAGTGCAGGGTCGTTTGTGATTGGGGACTATGGCTTAGTCCATCTCGAGTGATGTTTATACTGTGTTTGGACTAGCAATTGATTGGTAAACATCCTACTTGGATGGTTACGAATATAATTGGGCTGTGAGCCGATTATTTGAATCCCTTAGGGATTATTATCACTTTCCATGTTAAATGATATCATTCTTGAGTTAAACATTGTATCAAAATGATTAGTAAATTTCTAATAGTTTTAAAAACTTAATCTATATTTCCTAATAATTTGAACTGAGGATGATAAACATGACTTTGCCCGTGTGGCTTGCATGCATATTCCGGACTGAGTGTGGATCGGGTTGCATGCCGCATTGATGATACGATGATATTTTTCTTGGGCTATAGGAGCCCTTCCGGAGTCTGAACCCCCACAGTGAGCGCGGGTACCCAAATGGATCAGGGTACGCGCCGCAGCGGTCATGTGTATTGCATTGCATTCATACATTGATATTACCTATCATTGCCTGGTTACTGTGTGCTGATAATTGTACTAATTGTTGTCCGTAGCTTTACGTTGTGGTATTTCGTGTTTTATCACTCTCAGACATTATATATGCTTATTACTCACTGAGTTGGAAGTACTCACTTTACTCCCTGCACCACGTGTGCAGATTCAGGTGTTCCGGGAGCATAGTTGAGCAGTTGGCTGTCCTTTCAGAGTCACTTTGGAGTTGTCGAGGCAGCTGCCTGGCGTCCGCAGGACCCGAGTTCTCCCCCTTATCCATTTATATTTCTGCATCCTAGACTTATGTATTTTTGAGAATTTCTTACTCCGTTGTGTTTAGAGGTTCTAGACTCGTGACCCCAGATCTTTTGGGAGTTATATTGATATTACCATGGCTTTCCATATTGTTTCTATCTATTGTCAGAATTATAAATCTTGCTAACTATTATAAATAACTAATTAGCTGGTAATGAGTTTTCATACTCGGGTTGAGAGTGTTACAATGCTCAGGCTTGTCTAGTAATTGTGTTGGGCGCCATCACGATCGGGGTTGGTGTCGTGACAAATTGGTATCAGAGCCTAGGTTACTAGTCCTCACGAGTCTTGAGCTGTTTTAGTAGAGTCTCGCGGATCGGTGTGAAGACGTTTGTATTTATCCATGAGAGGCTGCAGAACTTTTAGAAAACACTTCATATTCTTGAAATTCTTGTAGTATGGCTTTGTTGATCCGAGAACTAAATTTTTGTATTCTATTCTCTCGCATATGGCGAGAACCTCGTGCTACCGGACGTAACGGACGACCACCATTACCACCCACTAGAGGCCATGGGCATGGTAATGGTCGTGGTCGAGGCAGACCAGCGAGGGCAGCACTTGCAGCTTGATCGTAGCGGACTCAACCTTAGGAAGAGTGGGCGCTAATACTTTTACCCAATAGTGGTATCGGGATCAATTTCCACAGGGAGCTAGATAAGGGAGTTGAGTATTTGTTAAGTCTAGAGATGCGTTTTGGCTTCTAATTGTACTTCTACCATTTTTGGGTTTTTATATTTATCAACTACAATTTAACAACTACCAATTAGAACTAAATTATGCTAAGATATTGATTCTAGTTTGTATGCAAGATAGAGAAAAGCACTAGGGCCGTGGCATTTACCTAGGTGGTCAACTAGCGGGTAGAGATTCCTAATACAAGAATGATTATTATGGGGCTTATGCTATAACCGTTGCACGATTGCACTCACTCTCACACCTCTCGGTAGAGAGAGTGATTTTGCCCAATTGACTCTCTCAAGACAAATTGGGTAGGCCAATATGCCCAAGCAACTTAGGGTTCAAGTTGGGTAATTACTCTCTCGAGGTTTAACCACTTAATTGGGACTACCATTCTCATGGGTCCATCCCAATTCCTTGTTGGGTCAATTTTGGAGTCATAGACACTCTTTCTCAAGAAGAATCAAGACCCACTAAGATAGACTTAGTGTTTGCAACCACCAAATCCTAATTAAACCATAATATTAACCCAAATAGCAAACACCCAACATCATTCAACCATTAAACAATCACACCCATTAATTACCCACACTAGGGTTGAGCCACAACCCTAGCTAATAGGTTTAGCTAGACATGAGTGGAACAGAAATTGAAGAAATAGTAGATGAAATCAACATATTAATTAACTACAATGATAATCTACAAGAATCCACGATAAAACAAGATGAAATATCCCAAAATAGGCTTAAACTTGAGTCTCACGAGTGCAACAGCTATATCTGATACAAAACTTGACCTAAAATTGGTAAAATATTCTATTTATACTAGGCTAGAAAAACTGGACAAAAATACCGCTGCGGGGCTGGCGCGGACCGCGCAAACTTGACACGTGGCCGCAATGGGTTGTTCAACTTCTAAACCTTGCTTTCTGAACCTTAGTGATACCGACCGCACAATGATGTAGTGCAGCCGCATGGTGACTGGCGCAGACCACACAATGATGTACTGCGGCCGCATGTCCAATTTGAAGTGGTCTCTGAACCTTTATGGTGTGGCCTGCATGAACTTGTAATGTGGCCGCATGAGCTGGGCGCGGACCGCATGGGCTTTCAGCGCAGCCACGCTGCTTTATGTTGGCTTGACCACTTTCTGAACCTCATTGGTGCGGCCGCATAGCATAATGGTGCAGTTCGCACAAAGTTCTGCATGTCCTCTCTTACTAATCTTTTTCATTTGAGCAGGTTTCACTCCTTTTCGAGCCGATTTTTGACTTTTCCATCTTATCGCCCAAACCTGCAATAAAGCGCACTTGTAAGCATTCTGGTTCTATTTTATGGCAATTCGTACATAAAGCATAGGCAAGTATGGGCATAAAACGTGTTAGAAATCACAGTTATCAAATCCCCCAAACTAAAACCTTTGCTTGTCCTCAATCAAATAAAACAAAACCCACCCTGCAAAAAGAAACATCCGAGTAATTCCAGCTTATCCTAAATCAACCTCATCATGCATCAATCGGAACTAACAATTGCCCTCAATACAAATGCATTATTAACACATTTGTTTAGCTTTTAAGGACTATGGATCAAATGTGACTCAAGAGCATCAAGGGTTGAATAATTTCATCAAGGAGCTTTTCTCAAATACCTTGGTCATTGTGGAACCCAAAATCATACATCCTCAACTCTCCCTAAGCGAACCTCACTTTTTAGAGTAATGGCACAACCGAGGTTGATGGATTTTTCACTCATATCTCTCACAAAGAAGGTCATAAGTCCGGCTCTAGGTACCATGTGCTTGCCCCTTGTGTAAGTATCCACTAATGTAGGTTTTGTTCGACTCAAGATCATATAGGGCTTTTGTGGAGTCATTGTAAAGGCTTTTGGGTAAGGGTAGGATATGTTTTGTTCAAGTGGGTTCAATCTTCCCTCAAGCACTTCTTTTGATTCATTTTGGCACATTTTCTTGACTCATTTGAGTATTCACTTCTTTTTCGAGGGGTTAGAGAGGCACAATGTCGCTCTTTATGCAATTCAACACATTTCTCCTTTTTCTACTTTTTTTTCACAATACTATTCACTTTTGTTTTCTTTGGATCCCCTTTTTTTCGACGTTATTCAATTTGGTCTCTTTTTCTTTGTCTTTTTTTTTTCTTCCTTTTTCATTGCCTTCCTTTTCTTTTTGCTTTTGCACCTTTTTCCACATTGCGTCCTTTCTTGCCTCCCTCCCCCAAACTTAGATATTTGCCAACTACTCAAGGGAAGATTTGGGTGCCAAGAGAGGGTGTCATTAAGAATGGGTATAGGTTTGTAGCTTTTGTTCTTGAAGGAAGAAGGTTTAAGGCTCAAAAGGGGTTTGCTAGGGATCTTTTCATTGGTAGGTCATGAAATTTTTCAATCTTAGAATTTCGGATCAAGGAGGGCCTATATTCACTTCTCAAGACAAATTTCACCTAGGATTTCGCCTCAACAAACACTCGGGACAAGTTCTAGACCATCGGCTCGGAGCTTAGACTCATGATTCGAATTCTCACCACACACACTCAAGGATTGCTAAAGACATCGAGTTAAGGGCCCACAATAACCTTAGTTCCAATTCAAGCGCACAATGGCCCCACACGACCATATGATGATTGTTTGGTTAACCCAAGAGTCTCAAGGCCACAATTTTCACCATCCTGAACACAACATTATGTCTTTGACCATGGGATCAAAGGAAAATGTGTTAGGCCCAAGTGAAGCTTGACTGAGGTCTCCTAACTACAAATTATTGACAATCTAAAAGAAGAAAAATTAAAAACGGACTCAAACCCGTAAGAAAGTTGTCACGCCATCTATCATTGGGAAGAGCCGCCCGGAGCATTACAAAGTCCAAATGGCATTCTTGAGAAAGCGAATGTGCTATACGGACATGTAAAGGTTGTCTTTTCCTGATCCTCCGGGGTAATGAGAATTTGATTGTACCCCGAGTAGCCATCAAGGAAGAAATAATAAGCCCGGCCCGCTAAACGATCAAGCATTTGGTCCAAGAATGGTAGAGGGAAATGATCTTTTCTAGTGACCTTGTTGAGCTTTCTATAATCCATGCACATCCTCCAACCCGTGACCATACGGGTAGGAATCAATTGTTGGAATTTGTGACGACCGTCATACCCCCCTTCTTTGGCACACATTGGACCGGTGAGGTCCATGAACTATCCGATATAGGGTAGACTACACTGGCATCCACCCAGTTGATAACCTCTTTCTTGACTACCTCTTGCATAGCTTCATTTAGTCTTCGTTGGTGTTCAAGAGACAGCCTTGCATCTTCCTCAAAAATGATCTTATGCATGCAAAAAGCGGGGCTTATACCCTAAATATCCTCGAACGTCCATCCAATCACTCGCTTGCACTTTTGGAGCACCGCCAAAGTGGCGCCAACCTGCAAGTTAGTTAAGCAAGAAGAAAGAATAATAGGAACAGTGAAATTAGGACCCAAGTATTCATACCTGAGGTGAGGAGGAAGTGGTTTCAACTCCAACTCTGGTGGCTCCTCAATAGATGGCTTTGTTGGTGGAGTTTTACGATTCTCAAGGTCCAATGATAACTTCCTAGGCTCATAAGATTATGAGCCCATACCTTGCAAAGCATTTACACATTCAATTCTCCCGACATCATCATTAGCCTCCATGTTCAAAAGCACCGCTTCAAGTGGGTCTTCAACATTGATCATTGTGCTTGTGTCATCCACTATCACCGCCATGACAATGTCAACAAACGAACACACCTCGGCACTATTTGGTTTTCTCATCGATTTGCACACATGGAACACCACCTTTTCATCAACAACTTAGAAGGTCAACTCTCCCGCCTCGACATCAACCAAAGCCTTCCCTGTTGCTAGGAACGGTCTTCCAAGAATAATTGGGACTTCAAAGTCCACCTCACAATCTAGTATCACGAAGTCGGCTGGCAAGATGAACTTATCAACTCGAACAAGGACATCATTGATTATACCCAAAGGCCGCTTCATTGACCTATCCGCCATTTGGAGCCTCATTGAAGTCGGGCGAGGTTTCCCGATTCCTAATGTTTTGAACACCGAATATGGCATTAAGTTGATACTTTCCCCCAAGTCACAAAGGGCTTTTGCAAAGTCGGTGCTTCCAATAGTACACGGGATAGTGAATGCACTGGGGTCCTCAAGTTTAGGAGCCATGGAGTGTACAATTGCGCTCACTTGATGGGTCATCTTGATTGTCTCACACTCCATTGATCTCTTCTTTGTGACCAAATCCTTCATGAACTTTGCATACCTCGGCATTTTCTCGAGTGCCTCCACCAAAGGCACATTGATACTCAAACTCTTCATCATCTCCATGAATTTCTTAAATTGGTTATCAGCTTTTTGCTTGGCCAAACATTAAGGGTAGGGAGGAGGAGGCCTAGGTAAGGGTGCCTTGGCTTTTGGCATCTCCGGCTTGGGCATATCCATCACATGTTACCTAGATGGGTTCACGTTCTCTTGTGTCTCATCCTCAACCTCATGAATATCAATTCGTACTTCATTTCTTGCACTTGGTACCACCACATCATCAACCCCTATAGGCATATCATCTTTAGGCAACTCATCTTCATCCACCATGACTTGATTCTCTCTTGAGGCATGCACATCACCGCCTCATCCACTCCGTGTGATCACCGCCATCACATGGTTGTTGTGTCCACCCTTTGGGTTTACTACCGTGTCACTAGGTAGAATACCCTTTGGGCGAGTATTTAAGGATTATGAAATTTGACCAAGTTGTACCTCCAAGTTACGGATGGAAGTGTTGTGTGAAGCCAATTGCACATCTGAGTCTTGGTTCTTCTTCATCATTTGTTCAAACATAACCTCAATTCTCCCAAATTCATTGCCCGAAGAACTCAACCCTTGAGATTAAAACGGTGGCGGGTTGTTTGGTTGTTGAAACATCAGAGGCCTTTGAAAGCCTTGCCCCTAATTACCTTGACCACCATTGTTGTTCCACCCCCTTGACCATTGTTATTATTCCAATTATTGTTGTTGTTTCCATTCCAATTTTCACCATTGTTACCTTAATTCCCCCAATTGTTTTTTTGGTTATTCCCATTCCAATTTCCACCGCCTTGTTGTTGATTATTGTTATTCCAATTTCCACCTCCTTGTTAATTACTCCAATTCCCTTAAAATCGCCATTGTTGATTGCCTTGATTTCCTTTATTTCCTTGGTAGTTGTTAACATATTGACAATTCTCAATTTGCTCATCATAGCACTCATTTGAATAACCACTACCATCATCATAGTTGTCACAATTTCCGTGAGGTTGTTGCCCTCTTTGCCTTCTTTTCATCATATTCATTCCTTCCATGGCATTGACTTGGCGCGAGTTTTGAACTTGTTGCAATTGCGCCTTCGCAAAATGGTTCATTGTTGTTGTAAGTTCGGCAATGGCTTGGTCGTGATCATGCAACTCCTTATGCAAATATATGACATTAGGATCACCTTGAGGAACGTTTGCCCGGCTTTTCCATGCCGAAGAAGTATTGGCCATTTCATCTAACACATCACAAGCTTCATTGTACGGGAGCTTAATAAAATTTCCACCCACCAATTGGTTCACAATACATTGGTTTGTTGTGTTGATACCTATATAGAGCGTTTGTTGAATCATCACATCAGTCATATCATTATTTGGACATTCTTTGACCATAGTTCTAAATCTCTCCCATATTTCATGCAAAGGTTCCATTGGCTCTTGTTTGAAAGCCAAAATCTCATCACAGAGCGCCGCCATGTGACTTGTAGAAAAGAACTTGGCAATGAACTTGTCTGCCAATTCGTCCCATGTAGTAATAGAATGATTCGGTAACCTTTCCAACCAATCTAGCACTTTACCCCAAAGAGAGAGAGGGAAAAGCCTCAATCTTAAAGAATCCTCGGACACATTGGTTTGTTTACTCCCCCAGCAAGTATCTACGAACCCCTTCAAGTGCGTGTATACATTTTGGTCGGAGGCGCCCGTAAATTCCCTCTTTGCTCGAGAAGCGTCAACATAATATTTGTAATTTGAAAATTCCCCGCCCGGATTCGAGGAGGAACTATGGCACTTCAATAACCCTGGTTTGGAAGGACCCTTGGAGCTACTCTTGGTGGAGGCAGAGGAGGGTCTGGGATTTGATCATTTTGGATTTGCATTAGCATTTCTACCACTCCGTGGTAGTTGTGGTACCTGGAGCTCATCTTGCTCAACATCATCAACCTCCTCCCCCGCGACCATGTTGTCAAGAGGGACTTTTCCGTTCAGAGCCACGTGTACCTAATAGACCAACACAAATAATGTTAGTTAAAAGAAGGAAAAAGAAGCAAAAAACAAAACTAGCTACACAAATAGTCAACACCGTAAGCTCCCCAGCAACGGCGCCAAAAAGTGATCGTAGCGGACTCAACCTTAGGAAGAGTGGGCGCTAATACTTTTACCCAATAGTGGTATCGGTTTCAATTTCCACAGGGAGCTAGATAAGGGAGTTGAGTATTTGTTAAGCCTAGAGCTGTGTTTTGGCTTCTAATTGTACTTCTACCATTTTTGGGGTTTTATATTTATCAACTACAATTTAACAACTACCAATTATAACTAAATTATGCTAAGATATTGATTCTAGTTTGTATGCAAGATAGAGAAAAGCACTAGGATCGTGGCATTTACCTAGGTGGTCAACTAGCGGGTAGAGATTCCTAATACAAGAATGATGATTATGGGGCTTATGCTATAACCGTTGCACGATTGCATCACACCTCTCGGTAAAAAGAGTGATTTTACCCAATTGACTCTCCCGAGACCAATTGAGTAGGCCAATATGCCCAAGCAACTTGGGGTTCAATTTAGGTAATTACTCTCCCGAGGTTTAACTTGTTAATGGGGACTACCATTCTCATGGGTCCATCCCAATTCCTTGTTGGGTCAATTTTCGAGTCATAGACACTCTTTCTCAAGAAGAGTCAAGACCCACTAAGCTAGACTTAGTGTTTGCAACCACCAAATCCTAATTAAACCATAAATTAAACCAAATAGCAAACACCCAACATCATTCAAGCATTAAAAAATCACACCCATTAATTGCCCAAGTTAGGGTTGAGCCACAACCCTAGCTAATACGTTTAGCTAGACATGAAAGGAACAGAAATTAAACAAATAGTAGATGAAATCAACATATTAATTAACTACAATGATAATCTACAAGAATCCACGATAAAACAAGATAAAATTGCCCAAAGTAGGCTTAAACTTGAGTCTCATGAGTGCAGCAGCTATATCTGATACAAAACTTGACCTAAAATTGGTAAAATATTCTATTTATACTAGGCTAGAAAAACTAGAAAAAAAATACCCCTGTGGGGCTGGCGCGGACTGCGCAAACCTGACACGTGGCCACACTGGGTTGCTCAACTTCTAAATCTTTCTTTTTGAACCTTAGAGATGCGGACCGCACAATGATGTAGTGCGGCTGCATGGCGACTGGTGCGGACCGCACAATGATGAAGCGCAGCCGCATGTCCAATTTGAAGTGGTCTCTGAACCTTTGTGGTGCGGCCCGCGGGAACGTGTAATGCGGCCGAATGAGCTGGGCATGGACCGCATGGGCTTTCGGCGTGGCCGCGCTGCTTTATATTGTCTTGACCACTTTCTGAACCTCATTGGTGCGGCCGCAAAGCATAATGGTGCGGTTCGCACCAAGTTCTGCATGTCCTCTCTTACTAATCTTTGACACTTTAGTATGTTTAACTCCTTTTCGAGCCGATTTTTGACTTTTCCATCTTGTCGCTCAAACCTGCAATAAAGCGCACCTGTAAGCATTCTGGTTCTATTTTATGGAAATTCGTACATAAAGCATAGGAAAGTATGGGCAAAAAACGTGTTAGAAATCACAGTTATTTCAGATCCACCAGCTGCCTCGGTTCAGGACTAGCCTCCAGCTGTAGATGCTCCAGCAGCACCTGTTCAGGCAACGGCAGTGCCTATTGTGATTCCTGGTCTCTAGGAGGCCTTCGCTTAGATACTATCCATCTGCACTGTCCTCGCTCAGGCAGTCTCAGCCACTACTGCAGCAGCTACCACATAGACCGGGGGTGGTCATCAGACCTCCGCTGCTCGCACACCCCTAAACAGGTTGTTCAGGGATTGCAGACACCGGGAGCGGTTCCAGCTCTGCCAGTTGCACCGGTTGCTCTAGTTGTGCCTGTCACACCAGCTCCTGATTATGTGGTTCTAGCTATGCCAGACAACGAGCAGCATCGACTAGAGAGGTTCGGCAGACTCCAGCCTCCGACGTTCAGTGGTACTGAGGGCGAGGATGCCTAGGGATTTTTAGACATGTGTCAGCGTATGCTTCGCACTGCAGGGATTTTGGAGTTGAGTAGAGTGGCTTTTACTACCTTCCAGTTCTCAAGGCTTGCATTTACATAGTGGGAGGAGTTTGAGACGCATAGGCCTATTGGAGCAGCGCCCCTTACTTGGAAGCAGTTCTCCACTCTCTTTCTGGAGAAGTATGTACCGCAGTCTCGCAGGGAGGAGTTGCGTCGTCAATTTGAGTGGTTGATTCAGGGAGACATGATTGTGACCCAGTACGAGTTGAGGTTTACGCAGTTAGCTCGGCATGCTACATGGATGATCTCGACTGATAGAGAGAGGATTAGGAGGTTCGTGGATGGCTTCAACTATCCACTCTACATTTTGATAACCAGAGAGAGGGTTATGAGTGCTTCATTCGAGGAGGTAGTTGACATGGCTCGGGAGATTGAGGCGGCTAGCCGTCGGGAGCGTGAGGAGAGGAAGGTCAAGAGGCCTCGAGGTTCAGGTAGCTTCATTGGTGCTCCGTCTAGGAGACAGTTCCAGCGTGATAGAGGTCGATCCTTCAGGCCTCCTCAGTTAGGTCGCCCAGAGTACAGTGGGGCTCCTTCAGGCCGTGGTCATCAGGGAGTTCAGTAGGGCCAGTTTTCATTTAGTGCCCTTCCAGCTCAAAGCTCTACTCCAGCTCCTTCAGCCTAGGGTTCTTCAGTAGTGAGGGGTTCTCTTCAGTCCCCTTCTCCAGCACTGGGTAGTTGCTACGAGTGCGGTGAGTTTGGCCACATGAGGAGACAATGTCCTCGGCTTCGTGGTGTTTGGTCTTAGCAGAGGGATCAGCCCTCCTCTTCTACTCCATCTACTTCAACACCCTCCCAGTCAGGTAGGGGTGGGGGCCAGACAGCTAGGGGCTGTCATAAGGGTGAAGACCGATCGGGTGGTGGTCAGGCTCGATTCTATGCTCTTCTGGACATGAGGGACGTATTGCATCAGATGCTGTTATCATAGGTATTATCTCAATCTGCCACAGGGATGCTTCTGTCTTATTCGATCTCGGATCTACATACTTTTATGTGTCTTTATATTTTTCCCATCATCTGGGTACGACCCGTGGTTGTCTTGCCTTGCCTGTGTATGTATCTACCCCGGTGGGTGATATTATTATTGTGGATCATGTATATCGATCTTTTCTGGTGACTATTGGGGGTCTGGAGACCCGAGTCGACTTGTTGTTGTTGGGCATGGTATATTTTGATGTTATTCTGGGTATGGATTGGTTATCTCCATACCATGCTATTCTGGACTATCATGCCAAGACAGTTAAGTTGGCTATTCCGGGTGTTTCGAGGATTGAGTGGTGTGGGATGACTGACTATGTACCCAGCAGGGTGATCTCTTTCCTAAAGGCCCAGCGTATGGTTGGGAAAGGTTGTTTATCGTACTTGGCTTTTGTGAGGTATGTTGGAGCTGAGACTCCTAGCCTTGATTCTATTCCCGTTGTGAGGGATTTTCCAGATGTGTTCCCAGCAGACCTGTCGGACATGCCGCCAGATAGGGACATTGATTTCGGTATTGATATGGTGCCGGACACTCAGCCCATCTCCAATCCTCCATATCGTATGGCACCAGCGGAGTTGAAGGAACTAAAGGATCAGCTTTAGGAACTCCTAAATAAGGGGTTCATTTGGCTGAGTGTGTCACCGTAGGGTGCACCGGTCTTATTTGTAAAGAAGAAAGATGGCACAATGAGAATATGCATTGACTACATGAAGTTGAACATGGTGACAGTGAAGAACAAGTATCCTCTACCGCACAATGATGATTTGTTTGACCAGCTCCAGGGAGCAAGGATATTCTCTAAGATTGACCTCTGTTTAGGCTATCACCAGCTGAAGATTAGGGATTCTGATATTATGAAGACATCTTTTAGGACGATATATGGGCATTATGAGTTTCTAGTTATGTCTTTCGGGCTGACTAATGCCCTAGCCGCGTTTATGCATCTGATGAACAGTGTGTTTCGGCCATATATGGATTCATTTGTTATCATTTTTATTGATGATATCCTGGTGTACTCGCGTAGCCAGGAGGAGCATGCTCAGCATTTGAGAGTGGTATTACAGAGATTTAGAGAGGAGAAGCTTTATGCAAAGTTCTCCATGTGTGAGTTCTGGCTTGGGTCTGTGACTTTTTTGGGGCACGTGGTGTCTAGTGATGGTATTCAGGTTGACCCAAAGAAGATAGAGGCGGTGCAGAGTTGGCCTAGATTGTCCTCAGCCACGGAGATTCGGAGTTTTCTTAGTTTGGCAGGTTATTATCGCCGGTTCATCCAGGGTTTTTCATCTATTTCTTCGTCCTTGACCAAGTTGACGCAGAAGGGTGCACCATTTTTATGGTCAGACGAGTGCAAGAAGAGCTTTTAGAAGCTCAAGACAGCTTTGACCACAGCTCCAGTGTTAGTTTTGCCATCAGCTTCAGGTTCTTACACCATGTATTGTGATACTTCGAGAGTTGGGATCGGATGTGTGTTGATGCAGGAGGGTAGAGTCATTGCATATGCTTATCGTCAATGATTTCCCAGCAGACCTGTTGGGCCTCCTCCAATATCAACTCCCGAAGCCCATCCAATATCAACTACCATGTACATGATTTGGAGTTGTCTGCTATAGCTCATGCTGTGAAGATCTGGAGGCACTACTTATATGGCGTATCTTGTGAGGTATATACTGATCATCACAGCCTTCAGCATTTGTTTAAATAGAAGGATCTTAATTTGAGGAAGCGGAGGTGGCTTGAGTTACTCAAAGATTATGACATTACCATTTTGTATCATTCGGAGAAGGCCAATGTGGTGGCCGATGCTTTGTGCCAGAAGGCGGTGAGTATGGGTAGTCTAGCGTACATTCCAGTTGGGGAGAGGCCCTTTGCAGTTGATGTCCAGGCTTTAGCCAATCGTATGGTGAGGCTAGATATTTTGGAGCCTAGTTGGGTGTTGGCTTGTGTAGTTTCTCGGTCTTCCTTGTATGACCGCATCAGAGAGCGCCAGTATGATGATACGCATTTGCTTGTCCTTAAGGACAGGGTCCAGCATGATGATGCAAGAGATGTGACTATTGATGATGAGGGAGTGTTGAGGATGCAGAGCCGGATTTGCGTGCCCAATGTGGATGGGCTTCGGGAGTTAATATTGGAGGAGGCCCACAGCTCGCGGTATTCTATTCATCTAGGTGTCGTGAAGATGGATCAGGATTTAAGACAGCATTACTGGTGGAGGAGAATGAAGAAGGATATTGGGAGTTATGTAGCTCGGTGTCTCAACTATCAGCAGGTGAAATATCAACATCAGAGGCCCGGTGGTGTACTTCAGCGCATGGATCTTCCCGAGTGGAAGTGGGCGAGGATTACTATGGATTTTGTGAGTGGTCTGCCTCGGACGTCGAGGAAGTTTGATTCGATTTGGGTGATTATGGATCGGCTGACCAAGTCCGCGCACTTTATTCCGGTGTGTACTACCTATTCTTCAGAGCGGTTAGCAGAGATTTTCATCCGAGAGATCGTTCAATTGCATGGGGTCCCTGTTTTTATTATCTCAGATAGGGGTACTCAGTTTACTTCCAGTTTTGGAGGACCTTTCAGCGAGAGTTGGGCACATAGGTAGAGTTGAGCACAACATTTCATCTCCAGACGGACGGGCAGTTCAAGCGTACTACCCAGATATTAGAGGACATGTTGCGTGCATGTGTTATTGATTTTTGAGGTTCGTGCCACTTGCAAAGTTTGCTTACAACAACAACTATCAGTTCAGCATTCAGATGGCACCGTATAAGGCTTTATATGAGAGACGTTGTAGATCTCTGGTCGGTTGGTTTGAGCAGGGCGAGGCTAGACTATTGGGGACAGAGTTGGTCCAGGATGCCTTAGATAAGGTAAAAGTGATACAGGAGAGACTTCGTACAGCTCAGTCGCGTAAGAAGAGTTATACAGACAGGAAGGATCGAGATGTATCTTATATGGTGGGCGAGAAGGTCTTGTTGAAGGTTTCTCCTATGAAGGGCGTTATGACATTTGGAAAGAAAGGAAAGTTGAGTCCGCGGTTCATAGGGCCTTTTGAGATACTTAGGAGGATTGGGGAGGTGGCCTATATGCTTGCTTTGCCACCCAGCTTATCAGGAGTTCATCCGGTATTTCATGTTTCTATGCTCCGGAAGTATGTTGGGGACCCGTTTCATGTGTTAGACTTCAACACGGTTCAGTTGGATGATGATTTGACCTATGATGTGGAGCCAGTGGCTATTTTGGGTTGTCAGGTTCGGAGATTGAGATCAAAGGATATAGCTTCAATGAAGGTACAGCGGAGAGATCGGCCCGTGGAGGAGGCTACCTGGGAGACCGAGCAGGAGATGCGGAGGAAATATCCTCACCTATTTGAGGCTTCAGGTATATTTCTTGACCCGCTCGAGGATGAGCGTTTGTATTAGTTGGAGAGGATGTGACAACCCAGCCCGTTGTCACGTGAGTCACTACCCCATTCTCCCCCCCCCCCCATGTTATGTTTCTCTATGCTTCAATATCAGTATTTAAGGTGATCGAGTAGAATTGGATTGGTTTTAGATGGAAATGAGACACTTAGTCTCTTAAAGGGAAACTTGTTTTGGAAAAGTCAACTGGAAGTTGAGTATTTAGTTAGAGGGATCGGATGTGAATTCTGGTGATTTTGTTATCTTCGGGGATGAATTGTGACTTAGGAGCGCGATCGGAATTGAATTTGGAGGTCAGGTGTAGAATTAGGCTTGAAATGGCGAAGTTAGTATTTTGGCGAATTCCGGTTGATAAGTGAGATTTTGATCCGGGGTCGAAATGGAATTCTGAGAGTTGCAGTAGCTCTGTTAGGTGATTTTGGATGTTCGAGTAAAATATCAAGTCATTTGGAGGTGTTTTGGTCGGGTTTTTGATCGAATGTGTCTTTCGGAAGTTTTGAAGGAACTTAGGCTTGAATCCGATGTGAATTGATGATTTTAGTGTTGTTTGATGTGTTTTGATGATTGGAACAAGTTCGTATGATGTTTTGGGGTATGTTGGTATTTTTGGTTGAGGTCCCGGGGGCCTCAGAGTGATTTTAGGTGATCAACGAATCATTTTTGAACTTGTGTGATTGCTGGTTTTCCAGTTGTGGAGTTGCAGAGAATTCCTTCTTCGCGTTCGTGTAGTATGTGTCGCGAACGCGTAGAGTTAAGTTTGGAGGTTAGTAAAATTTTCATCACGTTCGCATTGGGGCCACGCGTTCGCGTAGGTTGAGGTATTGGTGCTTCGCATTCGCGTTCGCGGTGCTGGGCACGTGTTCGCGTAGAAAAAAGTAGAGGGCCAGCCTGGGTTTTCAACGCGTTCGCGTTCAGAAGTACGTGTTCGCGTGGGTTCAGGGGCCAGGCCTTCACGTTCGCAAGAGATCAAACACGTTTGCGAAGGGCAATTTTGTCAGAGGAAAAATTTATGTATCACAAACGCGATAGTGGTCTCGCATTTGCATAGAAGAAAAAGCTGGAGACAGAAGGGTTTATTAAGGACATTTCATCCGCGACCCATTTATCATTTCCTTCATTTTTGAACCACCTCAAGAGCTTTTTGTTAGAAATTGAAGAGGGTTTTGACAGGAATCGATTGGAGGTAAGTCTCGTGACCTAGAAACGCTATTTTATTGAAGAAGCAATCTTTATTTCTTGGAAAATTGGGTGAAAACTGAAGAACTAGGGCTTGGGTTTTTGAAATGAAAATTTGGGATTTGAGGGAGCATATGAACTTCGATTTTGGTAAATTTAATATGTACGGACTCGTAGCAAGATGAGGAATTCGGTGATGGGATTTTTGTAATTTTTCGAGAAGTGGGTCCGGAGCTCGGGTTTTGCCAACTTCGTGATTTTTGGTATTTTTCGAATTCTTTTGATTGGATTATGTTCCATTAGCCTATTGTAACGTATTCCTTGTGGTTTTGATCAGATTCGGCACGTGAGGAGGTTGATTCGAGAGGAAAAGGCATAGCGGACTAGTCTTGCGGCCGGTTTGAGGTGAGTAATAGATGTAGATGATGACCTGAGAGTTTGAAACCCCGATATATCACACTATGATGCTATATTGAGGCGAGACACGTACTCTATAGCGAGTGCAGGGTCGTTTGTGATTGGGGACTATGGCTTAGTCCATCCCGAGTGATGTTCATACTGTGTTTGGACTAGCGATTGATTGGTAAACATCCTACTTGGATGGTTATGAATATAATTGGGCTGTGAGCCGATTATTTGAATCCCTTATGGATTATTATCACTTGCCATGTTAAATGATATCAGTCCTGAGTTAAACACTATTTCGAAATGATTATTAAATTTCTAATAGTTTTAAAAACTTAATCTATATTTCCTAATAATTGGAATTGAGAATGATAAACTTGACTTTTCCCGTGTGGCTTGCATGCATATTCTGGACTAAGTGTGATCGGGCTGCACGCCATAGCGATGATACGATGATATTGCGCTTGGGTTGTAGGAGCCCCTTTGGAGTCTGAACCCTGACAGTGAGCGCGGGTACCCAAATGGATCGGGTTGCGCGCCACAACGGTCATGTGCATTGCATTGCATTCATACATTGATATTGCCTATCATTTCCTGGTTTCTGTGTACTGATAATTGTACTAACTGTTGTCCGTAGCTTTACATTGTGGTATTTCGTGTTTTCTCCCTCTCAGACATTATATATGCATATTACTCACTGAGTTGGAAGTACTCACTTTAATCCCTGCACCATGTGTGCAGATTCAGGTATTCCGGGAGCATAGTTGAGTAGTTGGTTGTCCTTTCAGAGTCACTTCGGAGTTGTTGAGGTAGTTGTCTAGCGTCCGCAAGACCCGACTTCTCCCCTTTATCCATTTATATTTCCGCATCCTAGACTTATATTTTTGAGGATTTCTTACTCCATTGTGTTTAGAGGCTCTAGACTCATGACCCCAGATCTTTTGGGGGTTATATTGATATTACCATGGATTTCCGTATTGTTTCTATCTATTATCAGAATTATTAATCTTGCTAACTGTTATAAATATCTAATTAACTGGTGATGAGTTTTCATACTTGGGTTGAGAGTGTTATAATGGTCGGGCTTGCCTAGCAATTGTGTTGGGCGCCATCACGACTGGGTTTGGGGTCGTGATAGTTAGTACGTTAAAGATACACTCAAGATTTTGGAGCATTATCCATGCAGCATATCTGTTAATAATCATACAGCCTTAGAAAACTCCGATATAATTTAAAAGAAAGAATTGAGCCCAAAGCATAGACAAAGGATTGAATTATTAGAAGATTGTATCATGGATATTCCATAATGCCCATGAAAGGCTAAGGTAATAACTGATACCATGAGCCACGGATCAGAAGATAGCTTATGCTTATATAAAGGTTGATCAAGAGGAAGAGGAAACTAAATATAAAATTTACATCACCTAAGTAAACCAGGAGTCTGATTCTTGGGCCTAGAAAAATTATAGAAGTTTTGCTTGAGAACATGGAATAATCGCTCTTAATGTCAGATGTTCGAGAGAAATCACAACGACCATAATCTATAATGGCTCGACAAGGAATCCAATCAGAAGAAGTACCAGTCTTATAGGAAGTCAGTACGAAGCTCCCACCGGATTATGTATGTACTAGAGGTGTGAGTATTATAATAGAGCTTCAAGTTATGGGCATGAATTACACCTATGTGGAAGGGAGGTTATAAAAGAAATAGAAGATATGATACGACATTTTAAGTAAGTATGGTAAAATTCAACAACGTACGAGATACTGAAATGCAGAATGTTGTAAATAGTCCATACTTCGGATAGAAGGTTATAAGCACGGGGATTCAATTTTCAGGAATGATAGCGACAGCATTAGTGGCATATCTTCAAGTCTATGGTTTTTATGTATCGAGAGGTGTAGTTAAAAGAGTATAGAAGAGTTAGAGACGATGTGATGTCTCGCTTAATATTCTACGATAACATAATAAAATCTATGGTGCAAGCAAGTTGAAGAAAGGTTGCAAGTAGTATAAATGGATATGTGCCGGTTGCAAGATAAAGTATGGTCGGGCGACGAGGTTTTAGGAAGACAAGAGTAAGGATAAGAAAATGCGAGTGAGAAGGTGATGAGAATTGATAAGTCCTCGGGATTAAGCCTATGAAAACAAGAAGAGCTAATGGTTTCTCTAAACTTATAGAAAGATCAGTATAGTCTGGATAAACTCAAATGAGTCTAAGACTAGTAGCATTTGGAAAAGATGAAATGTTGTCCTGATAGTACAATAAGGGTGTAATCGTGATGGATAAAGGATGATGTTTAAGTCTTCGAGTAAGTAATGATTTGAAGAAGATTTCATGGATTGTACAAGATTAAAATACCCACATAAATGAATCACATTGAGATGCTGTAAAATACGGTCATTAAAGTACAGTATCACCCCTAAGTGGATCAAGAAAGTCACTTCAAATATTCCTCGATGCAACATAATACCCACTGGCAATGTATTACTAAGAAGTTTCAAGTTATCAATAGAAGATTATAGATAAATATTGAGGTAAATCGACAATGGATGGATAAAAGTTACAAAGTACGAAATGAAATTAGACAATCATTCCTAAGATAAACAGTAATGAGAAAGTATTAAAGGACTTAGACTTATACATATATGATGAGCAGTGAAAGAGTAACTTGGAGTTTGGTCGCCGACCTCAGTAACTAAAAATCAAAGTAAGAGTCATGGTATAGTATGACCCAGTTGGATGCAGTAAAGTCATACAGATGGCTAAACGGACCCATGTGAATAGATATAGCAATATTCGCGAGTTCAACAAAGTATCGAGAGAAGAACTTCAGTATACTCATAGATACCCAAAGGGACATCTTATCAGGATCTACCTATGAAGCCTAGAGAGAGGGCACCCTTACAAGGACAAAATCGTTCAGGTTGCATGATGAAAGGTAGCAACAGTTACGAGATTGAAAGAATTCCGACTAAAAGTTGTGGTGTGAGAAGGAGGCCGTAGGGGGGAATACCCTGATCTTTAGACTTATTCACAGAGCAGTTGCCTAGATGGCAAGAGGACTACTAAAGCATTCGTAATAGCTATGAGATATGAGGACGATAAGCGCATCAGTCAACATTCGAGGACGAATATTCCAAAGGGGGGATGGTGTTACACCCCATATTTTCATACATGAAAATACACCACAAATAAATTAATGAGAGCCCGAAAGTGAGATGTCATGTACCACATTATTACACTATGGTGATGTCACGTTTTGCAGTATTAAGTTACAACGATGTCGCACCCTGAGTTATTGTATGTTAAAATTTCATTTTCAGTTAACCGACGTAGACTCGGGGATGAGATCATCTTGACGTTAACGTACTTACGCTATTTATAACAAGCGATAAATAAGTGTTATGAAGGATAAAAGGGGTACACAAATTAAAGAAAAGGAGTTTCGTTGAAAGTGGCCAATTTGGAATAAAATACGGATCAAGCGATAATACCCGATAATTATGAACTAGTACCATACAAGGTACCATACGACCACGGTAAAGTAATATATAAAGTATATATATAAAGTATTTTAAAAATACATAGAATTTTAAGTAATTTATGGTAATTTTTAAATTATGCGGGTAATTGATTAATTATCGGGTAACAGGACATTACCCGGTTAACTAATAAGTGGATAAAACTTAATTAACTATATCCACAAAGAGACGTGGTACTAGACCACAATTTAACCTTATGACTAAGAGTCATATGTGCTTAGTATGGAGGAAACGTGTAAATCATGTGCTATTAGACAAAGTTAGTCACATACATGATACATTAGAAAGCAAAATTCAATCCTTTCTTCAAGTCCAAAAACGCTAAGGGGCAGAAGCAAGTATTAAAATTCAAATGTGTTTGGAGCAAAACCAATTCCTTCTTAAGTTCAAATAAGTTGAAAGCAGAAACATTTTCACGCCATTCACACGTTCAAACTTCACCCCAAGTATCAGATTAACTCAACGTTAATCATAAAGCCAAAACTTTGTTCATCTAGTTCAAATAAAAAAAAAAGGAATGCAGATTCTTAAATTCAATTTTTGGGTGTAAGTTCAATCCTTGAAGGTTTCCAACGGGATAATTATACGAATTTATTCCTACTCCGCGTATGTTAAGTCTAAGCTCTTCTTTCATTTGGCATGATCTCGTCATACATTCATGTCCCAAAATTTACGTATATCTTTCTAGTTTCGCAATTGCATATATTTTCCAAATATTGTAAGTTATAATATTCTCCTTATCGGGATTTTATATTCAGTTGAGTATTTCTTTCTTCCAGTCAAGAGAGCAGAGAGTCTATATATATAGTATTAAAAGTATTTTCATTACCATCGAGCTATAATCGATGGGCAGGCTCCTATTGGGCAACCTCTGATCAGATGGTAAATTATATATCGATCCTACTGCGGCCTGGCACTTATGAGAAAGCCTAGTTGGCGGAGATACAGAGCCTAGTACGGCCGAGCGCTTATGAGCGAGCCTACTAAGGCAAAGCAGTTAT
Organism: Nicotiana glauca; assembly: GCA_026770625.1. Classification (NCBI taxonomy): domain Eukaryota; kingdom Viridiplantae; phylum Streptophyta; class Magnoliopsida; order Solanales; family Solanaceae; genus Nicotiana; species Nicotiana glauca. Next base: position 65,382 of record MU692137.1, read on the forward strand.
ATATATATATTTATATATATATATATATACCGATCATACTGTGGTCGAGCGCTTATTAGCGATTCGAGTTGGTTGATACACAGAGCCTAGTATGGCCGAGCGCTTAAGAGCGAGCCTACTACGGCAGAGCAGTTATTTTTATACATATATATATATATATATATATTGTGTCTTATAGGGCCGGACAACTATTTTACTTATTATATTGAGAGAATTGAGTCAGTATCAGCATGAAAGCATATCTTCAGATTATCTTGACTTCCAGCTACTTGCAGTTATTATATTATCAGTTCAGTTATAGCTTTCAGTATATTGCCTTACATACTCAGTACATTATTTCGTGCTGACGTCCCTTTTCTGGGGGCGCTGCATTTCATGCGTGTTGGTCAGACAGACAGACGAGTAGGCCTCTTCAATAAGTGTTGCCCGAGTTCAGCTTGATCGGTAAGCTCCACGCCTTTCGGAGTTTTCGGGTCAAGATCCTTATGTATATCTTGTATATATATATGTGTATATGTCATGAGTAGGTCAGAGAGCAGTTCCGATCACACTATATCCATTAGTAGAGGCTTGTAGACATCTCTTGTCAGTTAGTGCAGTATGTTGCGCTTTCAGGCCTTGTATATATATATTTGGTTAGTTTGTCAGCTGTAATAAATACGATGGCCTTGTCGGCCAAGTTTTATATTGATATTAAGTCAGCATTCATTGTCGTCTTGTAATGTGGCCCATGGCCAAAAGCATGACATCATATGTTCAGAATCCCTTAGTTGCAAGTTGGTGCTCGGTTGAGTAATGTATCGGGTGCCGGTCTTGCCCCCCCCCCCCCAAGTTTGGGGCGTGACATGTAGGCACAGAAATAGTGTCTCAGCTTCTAAGCTACCCAAGTCAGAGCACAACAGGTGCGTTCTAACAGAGAATACCGGGTCTCGTATGGGGTGAACTTCTTACTGAGATAATAGATGGCATGTTCCTTCCTCTCCGTTTCATCATGCTTTGCCAGAACACATCCGAATGCTCTATCCAATGCTGCAAGGTAAAGTAATAGAGGTTTGCCCGGCTCTGGCGAGACCAATACTGGCGGTGTGGACTCGTACTCCTTGATTCTGTCGAAGGCTTTCTGACAATCATCAGTCCATTTGGTAGCGGCGTCCTTCTTCAACATCTTAAATATTGGCTCACAGATGATAGTAGATTGTTCTACGAACCAGCTGATGTAGTTGAATCTTCCCAAGAAACTCATAACGTCCTTCTTGTTCTTTGTTGGTGGTAATTCTTGAATAGCTTTGACCTTTGATGGGTCCAGCTCTATCCCTCGGCGACTTACAATAAACCCAAGCAGTTTTCTGGCAAGAACCCCAAATGCACATTTTGCGGGATTCAGCTTCAAGTTGTACCTTCTCAGTTTGTTGAAGAACTTCCTCAAATCTTTCATGTAATCAGTGGCTTTCTTGGACTTGATAATAATATCACCTACATATATTTTGATCTCCTTGTCTATCATATCATAGAAAATTGTAGTCGTGGCAGTCATGTAGGTGTTCCCATCATTCTTTAACCCAAACGACATCATCTTGTAGCAATACATCCCCCACGGCATAATGAAAGCTATTTTCTCAGCATCTTCTTCATCTATTCATATCTGATGGTACCCAGCGAAACAGTCAACAAATGACTGCAGCTCATGCTTGGCACAATTGTCAATTAGGATGTGTATATTTGGCAAGGGGAAGTCATCTTTTGGACTGGCCCGATTGAGATCCTGGTAGTCGACACAGACTCTAACCTTCCCGTCTTTCTTCAGCACAAGCACGATATTGGCTAATCACGTTGGATACTCCATAAATGTTTTGAACATTGGATCTCTTTCTTGCAACAAATAAAATGCGAAAGGAAAATAAACTAGTAAAATAAATAGTGCATGGTGCTTGTTCAGCTTTTCTACCCCGAGGCACGTCGGGCTCTGGTGGTTCTGACGGTCGGGTTATTGAGGCATGCTCCTCTGCTTACTTCGTGTATGAAAGGGTCTTCCTCCCCCTCCTCCTCAAGAATGACACAAAAATCCATATCCTCGTCTTCTAGGAACAAATTCTGCATTGCTGCTAGGGCTTCTTCTTTTTCTGACCCATAGATGAAATCGGTCGGTTAGAAGGTCTGCTCCAAACAGGGTATTGGATGCTCCAATGGATAGTAAGAACCGTACCAGGGTGGCGACCATTCATTGAATTCTTTCCAGGTATACTCATATCTTAATCAGAAGGTGGTGTCGTGTTTCATGAGCTTGATGGGCTTAGCGATTCCTTGAAGATTCTTGCCAAGTCCCTTGCCAGGATCATACCCACTCCAGTTCAATATACTTTCAATTTTTTTATCCCATCACTTATCCTTATCGATAGCATTGACTCGTTCGATGTTGTGGTAAGTTTCCCTGCCTATCTTTCTTCTTTCTCTAATTGCTGGGGGTGGTCTGGTGACTGTATATGGGATTGCTACTGTCGTCGTGGATGATCACCTCTTGGTGATTCCACTCAAACTTCACTGCCTGGTGTAGTGTTGATGCCACGGCCACAACGGCGTAAATCCATGGTCGTCCCAACAATAGATTGTAAGATGCCGGCACGTCTATCACTTGAAAGTCAACATCAAACCAAGTGGACCCCATTTGCAAACATAAGCTAATCTCCCCAATATTGGACCTTTGAGAACAGTCGAAAGCTTAACATTGATGGCCCCATCCTTGATTTCATGTAACCCCTTTCCTAATGTCCTGAGTGTTACCAACGGACAAATGTTGAGACTGGACCCCCCATTGACCAGGATCCTGGTGATAAAATAATCTTCGCACTGCACGGTGATGTGCAACGCCTTATTGTGACTCAATCCCTCCGGTGGCAGCTCGTCTTTGTGAAAAGTGATCTTGTGACTCGCCAACACCTGTCCTACCATGTTAGCCATCTCTCCACCGGTGATGTTTCTTGGCACATACGCCTTACTCAACACTCTTAACATGTCATTCTTATGTGCATCAAAATTTTGTAGCAGAGCAAGGATAGAAATATGCACCGGTGTTTTGTTCAGGTGATCAAAGACTCAGTATTCCTTTGCTTGTATCTTTCTCCATAGATCATCGGGCCCAGTTTCAGTGATGGTTTGTCAACCAGAGGCCTACTTACTTGACTTAGCCAAGTGTTCTGGGGTATAAACCCTACCGGTCCATGTCATAACTTGTGCCGCAACATCTTCCCCAAACTTGGCTTCTCCTTTCCATCTTGCCTCTGCTATGTAGTCCCATGGTATGGCTTTTGTTTTGAATGGTGTTATTGCTGTCATTGATACCAGAATGGGCACCATTGCTTTGGAAGGTAATACAGTAACTTCAAATGGTACAGGTGCCTTTGGGGGCCCAAACTTGACCTCAGTTGGTGTTGGCGTCTTCGTAGAGGACGGTGTTTCAAACTCAAGTGGTATGGACATGTTCACCTCGGCATCTTCAGAAGGCTTAATCTGGACTACCATCAGGTTAAGTGTTACCAGTGGTTTCTTTGGATCATCACCTTCTATGACCAAACCGATCGATCCCTTTGGGTACCAATCATCTTCTATATCAATCATATGAACACCTCCACCTTTGTGATCTGGTAGAGGGTTGTTGCGGTTATTTAGAGCAGGCTCCTTTGCCATGATGATTTTGTTGTCAATCCAAGCCTGGATCTTATCCTTCAGGGAGCGGCATTCATCAATGGTATGCCCTTTCATGCTAGAATGGTATGCACATGTTTTATTTGGGTTGACCCATTGGGAAGGGTTTTCAGGGGTTATATCAGGGATAGGGGTGACATAACCAGCAGCTTTAAGTCTGTCATACAGTTGGTCGATTGGTTCAACAATGGTAGTATATTATTTAGGAGATCTGCGGTCGAAATTTGGTTGGGGTCTAGCAAAGTTTTGGCGAGAGGGAGGTGATTGATAGTGGGCTTGGTAGACGTGTGTGGGTTGGGAATATCTGGGTGAAACAGTTTGGTATGTAGGAGGTGGAGCTGACTGATAAGTTGGTAGGGGATTTTGGTAGGAAGGCGAGGGTGCTTGGTAATTTGGAGTGGGCTGATTTATAAGTGGAGGCATGGGATAAGTTTGGTATTTGACAGGTGCTTTGGTTCACTGTGCAACCATTACGGCACCTACGTCCCTTTTCTTGGACGTACCACAAGATTGTAGAGCCTTATTGGTAGCTTCCAAGGCTTTAAAGTTTGTAACCATACCACTCTTGATACCTTCCTCGATCCTTTCTCCTAGCTTGATGATGCCAGAAAATTTATGATTCTCGATCACCATCAGTCTTTCATAATATTGCGGATCCTAAGCCCAGACGAAAAACTTGTTCATCTGTTCTTCCTCCAAAGCAGGTCGGACCTTGGCAGCCTCTGATCTCCAATGAGTGGAATACTCGCGGAATGTTTTTGTAGGTTTCTTCTTTAAATTCTGAATGTAGAACACATCCAGTGCATTTTTCGTATTGAACTTGAATCTATCCATGAAGTCGGACGCCATACTTACCCAGTTTGACCACTTCTTTGGGTCTTGGCTAATGTACCAAGACAGAGAATCTCCTTTCAGTCTCCTCATGAAAAGATTCATGCTAATTTTCTCATCTTTTCCAACTCCGACCAGCTTGTCGCAGTATGTTCCCAGATGAGCCCTGGTATCCCCTGTACCATCAAATATTTCGAACTTGGGAGGTTTTTACCCCTCGAGTAGTTCGACATCGGACCGTACGCATAGATCTTCATAGTTTAGCCCCTCAATTCCCTTACTTCCTTCAACGCCTTGAATTTTAGTGTTTTAATTTCTTAAGCTCTTCGGCCAAATTTTTTATGAGCGAGTCTTTATCATCGCACTCGGGTGTGCTTTAGATGGGCTGGGTGGAGTGTGGCACAGTCTCCACGTAGATAGGGGTGTTATGGTGAGTGTGGGGATGGTAATTTGTGGAGTTTAGTGGTTCATGGATGAGCAGTGGAGTTTTGTTGGAAGTGTGGCAAGTATTGCAGTGATGGTGATGAGCAGAATGGTTTTGTGGTTTTGGGATGTTTTGTGGAGGTGTGGGGTTCTGAGCATTTAGGAAACTGATATTTGGGGTGGTGAGGGAAAATGATAAGCTTGCCAAGATCCGAACTTGGTCTAGTTCCTCCTGAAATTTTAACAGTTTTTGCTCGAGCTGGGATGCACTTTCTTTGGAAACATGAGTACCTTGAGTGATTTCTACCCGTTCAACCGAGTTTTCCTTTCTGATGTTACTCAAATCTTCCATCTTTCCCTTGTTCCTGTTTCAGATGGGACCTGGAGGAGGAGTGGGTGGAGGGCCCTAAGATCTTGTGGAGTATTATGACGATGCTAGAGTGCACAAACAAACCTTTGGGGAGGGGAATAAACAAAAAGCAAAAACAAAAGGGTACCAAGTAAGTAAGGATGATAAGAAAAGATGTTGCGATATTTAAACACATAGTGCAGGAATGTAAATTGTGTCCTAATTTGGGAGCCTCGTTGTGCCTGAGGTAGGCCTAGCGACAAATTGATTTGGAGAACTTATAATGCTAAATGCCTCATTTTATTTATAAAAATGAGACGAATCCCAAAACGACATTAAATAACAGGAAATAAAATGTCACTAATGGCCATTGGCCTTATTACATTCATAAACGGAAAGTAAATTCCTATCTATTTGGTCCCTAAAGGACCTTCCCCAGACTCGGCATCTTTGCTCCATCGAACAACTTCACCAGCTCACGAAGTCCTAGCAGCAAGTAGGCTCTGGCCAGGTGTCCACCTTCGTTTCCTTCAGCATTTTAGCAGTACTCGATCCTCTTGATGAATTTCCTTTCCAACTCCACCAAACCCCACTCTGAGTATCCCAGTCGCTTATTGGCAATGACAACCATGTCTTTCCATTCTTCAATCAGCTTTTGGTGGGCTTCTTGAATTTCATGGTGCTCACTTTCACATTCCCGAATCCTTTTGCGCAGTTGGTTGTACTTGGCATGTGCTTCAGCCTTTTCATCGATGATGCTATGACCTCGAAAAAACCCGAGTTGGCCCAAACCATTGTGATTGTCCTCCAGCCAGCTTGGATAGTATGGAGTATAACCAGCATGGTACCTGTCCGGCTCAATAGTGTCTCTTCCCATGATGATTTTGCAGTGCCGCATGTGTTGGGCGTAGCACTTGTAAGGGCTATCATCAACTTCGAAATCAGCTCGAAAGTGACTCATTTTGTCGACCCTTGGTATAACCTGCTTCTTTCCAGCCTGCCTCATAACCAAAAAAGGGATATAAGGTTAAGTTCCTCTCAAACCAATAAGTATCAAAAATGGTGCATCCCGGGATCGGGCAATGAATTCTTCAGTAGGGAACCATTCGAATATCCATTGTACTTGGTCCTCTTTCAGATTTTTAAATAGTTCTACCTATTTTTTGGCATCTTGCGGCTAAGAAAATATATTGGGCATGTAGTTCATCCTCCTTGGTTGATGGAAGGCTATATGATCATCCTAGTCCTTACGATGGATTTTATGTCGGTGCTCACCCTTTTGAAGGTTCTCCATGAGCCAGAGTTAAAGCAGCAAGTTGCAACCCTTGAAGTGTTTCGCTCCTTTTTGACACTTCTCCCGGGGTCATTATATCTCTGCAATAATCATAGGTACTATGCTAAATGGCTGCCCGCCAATTCCCTCCATTAAAGTTTTGGTGAGGCCAGCCTGGTATGGATCCTAGCCTTCTTTGTTGGAAATACTATCATCTCCAAGAAACAGAACATAAAGACAAAGACCCTTCGATGGATATGCCTGATGATGTAAGGGCGAACTCATCAAGATAAGTACGGTAAGATTTGTTGTGACCTTACCTTTCGTACAAGTAGTCAAAGGGAATGTACGACTCATTCAAACATGTCAAGCGTGGATTCTTCTTTAAACTCATCATTTTGAGAAAACATCTGCCCTTACGATTTTCCGGCATTAACAAACCCAAAGTTTCCCATGGTATTCCAACCAATCCTCAAATTTCCTCTGGTAGGGGTTTCATCTTTATCGCCCCGAAGCAAAACACAGACCTATCACAATCGCAGAACATGGTGGCAGCTTCAATGATTTTGTTTTCGGGTTGAATTTCCAGAAGGGAAGGTAAATTCCCCAAGTACTTTTGGACAAGGGTCTGATCACTGGAATGAAGATCTTCCCACCAGCTTAACAATTTGGAATGGATGTTGGTGACCATGCCGAATCTGGGGACCTCGTGCCTCATTTCTGCAAGACAAAAGTGTTAGGCCCTTACCCCCTCCAGACTCGCCTATTAAATTTCAATAATTGGCATAAGAAGCATTTAGTTCTCCAATTGAATGCACAGAACGTGGTAGTGTCCGTTTGGGTTTCAAGGAAACCAAGTGGACTTCGGACAAGGCTATCATAAAGAGTCATTATACGGACAACATAACTGACTCGGCTAGGTGTGACAATGATGCATGCACAATTATATAGAGTAGGGTTTCTATGGGGTATTAGACTGGTACCCTTGAGTGGAAAAATCAAGAGGGAAAGGCACGGAATCGTCGACTACACCATTGATCGACTGGTTTTACCGCAAATATGCCTTTGCTAGATTTTGGGGGTGATAATATCGGAAGGGCGCAACCACTCATTATAAGTGTTGCAATAGTATTTTGTTTGGCACGAGTAGAATAAGATGTTGAATATGCAGTTACAATAATCAAACCAGTTGTCACTTATTTGCACGTTCATAAAGTAATAATTACAACAGTTTCTCATAATTTAAAACAATATTAAAGGAAAGCGGTAAAAGAGCATTAAGAGAAATAAATAAAAGAAAAAGAGCCAATTCAGTTTCGAAGTAGAAGAGGGAAATAAATACTTAAAGGCATTAAAGAAATAAAGACATATAAGGAAGAGTAAGTCACAAGTAGCATGAAATGGTAAAAGCCTTAAAGAAATCCCCAGCAGAGTTTCCATGCTGTCGATGCCCCTTTTTCTCGCGAAATCGGGTTTATGATATTTTGGAGGAAAACTCATTCCCTTTTGGGAATTGGATTTTGAATTGAAGAGTCTCTACCTAATGATTAAAGTGCATTAGGACACTACGAATAATTTTGATTTAGAAAACCATAGATTAGGTAAGGGCTTAAAAATTATCTCGAGGGGAAGGTGTTAGGCACCCCTCAAGATCCACTAATGTGGTTCCCACCCATACTATAATCGTGACTTTAAGTACAAACAACAAGTAAACAATCAAGAATTACAAATATGATGGGGGTTTTATATAGTTGCAAGTAATTTGAAGTTAAAACGAAGTTAATGAAGCTGAAATTTTGAGAAGAAAGCAGTTTTTAAAAAATTCAGAAATGGGAAACATGTCACATAATTGCTGCAAGTAATTGAAGTAAAAAACAAGTAGCTCAAGAAGCTGAAATTTAAGAAAATGCAATTGAAATTCTGAAATAAATAAATAAGTAAGGGAAGGGGTCCTAGGTTTATACATAATATGGATCACCCCACACAACACTTGGTAACCATTTATACACGTGGTGTTATCGCGTGATCATCATATCTATATCTAACCTTTCCCACCCCGTTAAGGTATTAAACACGGAATGTGTCACGACCCAAACCAAAGGGCCGCAACGCGCACCCGGTGCCTAACTCAACCGAGTACCAACGTAACATATC
>MDKF010877722.1:0-75653 GCA_026770625.1 Nicotiana glauca
TATGCTGGAACTCCATCATATTATGCTGGAGTTCCAACATACTATCCTGGAACTCCAGTATAATATGCTGGAGTTTAAGTATACTTATGCTAGAACTCCAGCATAATATACTGGAGTATTTTTCGGGTTTTGAATAGCGTTTTCGCTCAGATTTATCTTTACATAAAAGTGGCTAAATTTTGATTACTTTTGAAATTGGGCTATTTTTGAACGACCAGTTATAAATCTGGCTATTTCACTACAACATTTTAGGCCTAGAACCACCCCTAAGAAGCGTGGCCTAAGATGCCAAGAAGTGTAGCATTTGATCAAATGCAACACTTTACGGCTTTAGCAACGCTTTCTGGGGTGGCCTAAAGTACCGTTACCTTTGACTATTAGCCACGCTTTGTAGGCGTTGCCTTAGAAGCCACACTTTAAAAGTGTGGCCGATTGGTACAAAGGCCACACTTATATTTTATCATATAGCCACACTTTTATGACATAAGGCTACACATTTGAAGCGTGATCTTTGTCACATTATAGACTACGCTTTCAAAGTGTGGATTTTAGAGCAACATTTATCATTAATAACACCAGATTGACAATCCCTATGGCCACACTTTCTAAGCGTGGCAATTTTGTCTACACTACGAAGTAAATTTTGAAATATTTATATTAGCCATAATTTTGAGGTTAAAAAATTATATTTGTTTACATTAAATTTTGTCCACATTTATTTCCAGTATATATATATATATATATATATATATATATATATATATATATATATATATATATATATATATATATATATATATATGTGTGTGTGTGTGTGTGTGTGTGTGTGTACACTTGAAACACGCACACATTAAAGCATACATGTGTATTATGATCTCAAACATTAAATTAGATAATAAGTAGCAGAATAAAAATAATTTAAATGCATATACTTGAAATAAACTTCAACAATGAAACGTACTTTGCGTACTATCTATAGTAATAAAGCATTGTTGGTTCAAAAAGTTCACTAGCAAAGACCTCGACAAAACCAAATGTATTCATATTTATAGTATCAATATAAAAAAAATAAACAACACAATTGTTCAAAAGGTCTTCACCATTCACTTTAATGAATCAAATTGATTTGTGACCACCATTTCCAATTGTATTACCGGTATTTTCCTACACATTTAAAATAAAATTAAAAATTAGAAAGAAACAAATATATAGTATGCACTGGTTATATCTTATTAAGAACTAATGAAAATTTATTTCACTACTATAGCATAACAATGTCAAACACAAAAGATATACAGACCCCGTTGATCCTGTGTTTGGGGCCTGCATATTGATTCTCCAATGAGACAATGTCAAAAGTTTCTGTCATACAATATCTCTTTGCAACAACACCTAATCTTTACTTAATACTATAGTTGTACATATGAGAAGTTATTTTGATGTTTTTTTTTAAAAAACTAGCTTTAAATATGCTCCCTTTTATTCTTTTCCTAATTATTGTCTTCTATTTCTGTGGTCCTTTTATTTGGGATCTACTTTTGCAGAACCTATATTGAATTGAAAAGAGGATTCTTCTTCACCAACTAGGGTCCAAAAAGAACAAAAGGAATTATGGAGGGAGATACATTTTCAGGCTTAGGTAATGGTACTCAAACAAAAGGAAAAGTTTTTCAGAAGAGTTTTGAACAAGTACAGAACATATTGGATCAAAATAGGTTGTTAATCAATGAGATTAATCAGAATCATGAGTCCAAGATTCCTGATAATTTGAGTAGAAATGTTGGTTTAATCAGAGAGCTTAACAATAATATCAGAAGAGTTGTTGATCTTTATGCTGATCTTTCTTGTAATTTCACAAAATTAGTTGATGCTTCATCTGAATGAGATTCAAGTGGTGTTTTGAGATTAGATGGAAAAGCTAATCACAAGAGAAGCAAGCCTCATGTTTAAATTGTACTTCTTCACCACTGGATTCTTAGCCAATGCCAAAACAACCAGAGGCACAATCCATAAATGCATCACCCTATCTATTCAATTTTTCAAAATTATTTCCAAATCAGCAAATTAATAACAAGTGAGATCAAAAGCATTCTCCTTTTTCCCGTAGTTTCTTTCCCTCTTCCATGAGGTATGCTTACACATCTAATCACAAGTATCTAAACAGAGAGAAAAGTAGGACTGCGAGCATCATTAAGTTGCATAGAATTACAGGTGTTTCGCAATAACCAAGTATTTGGATCAAGTAGTAACAAGGAAAAAGGACCGAATATACCCTTCTACTTTTAAATATTGTCTATATTTTATCTTCGTTATACTATCTGATCAAATTTACCCCCTACCATTATACTATTTGGTGAAATATAAATACCTTTTGAAGACTCAGGGCATGAGTTGAGCCAGAAGAATGTGGTAGATTATTGCCTCTCATAGCTCGTGCACTACTTGCATCAATCGGTGAAGGAATATTAGATCCTACACACCCTTGTATGTCATGAAAATCCAGTCCAGGGTTATTTTTCACCAATTGATTGAAAAAATATCGCATTTCCTCTCATCACTTCCTTCATTTCTTCCTTTAGAGAAGTTATTTCGTTGGCATGCTGTTGTTTAAGTTTGGTGATTTCTTCATCTTTTTTCCGAGAGTTTGTCGTCACCGATCTACCATAGCATCTAACCCGACCAGGCTGCTCCTTTCCAAATACAGCCCTAAATGTATCATCTGTTGTTTCTCCGGAACTTTGTCGATTCTGAAGTTCAGATTGTCAAAAAAAATATTATAAAAAAGATTATTAACAACTTTATATCTCAAAAAGCTAGAAAAGTAGATTTCAAATAGAAATATATTATAACTTAAAAATTTAGGCCTCATATTAATTTTTGCTTTAGTCCTCTGTAAGAATCACTTAAAAATTAAAATATACTCCCTCCGTTCCAATTTATGTGAACCTGTTTGACTGGGTACGGAGTTTAAGAAAAAAATGAAGACTTTTAGAATTTATGGTCTTAAACAAATCCAAATAGGCCCCAGAGTATTTGTGTGGTTATAAAAGCTTCTCATTAAGGATAGAATTGTAAGTTTAAGCTAAATTGTTACCAAATTTAGAAAGTGTTCATTCTTTTTGAAACAGACCAAAAAGGAAATAGGTTCACATAAAGTGGAACAAAGGGAGTAACAAATTAACAATAGGCTTTTATCTGGTCAAATGAAGTTATTTCTGTATCTTCTGGCTACTCCCCACTTTCAAAATAAAACACTACTTAGTATAATAATTCTTGTTGCTTCTCTGGTATTATCTTGTGAAATTTTTTCTTACATATTGGAATATTGAGTAACCATTGACCAGGGGTAGACTAATTGTATAATGCTTATCTTTTGCAATAGCACGTACACCACTGAAGTTGAATGTGTGCTATAGCTGGAACATCTGATTTCTTTCAATTTTAGTCAATGCCAAAGATGACTTTAGCATGAGAAGAACTATAAGGACTGCTGTTACTTTTACAACTTAAATTAGCAGAAGAGGACCAAAACTTGTGAACAAAATTGCTAGTGGAAAAATAGTAAAATCTTTTCTATAATCCGAGAGAGATTGAGAGAGAAACTGAGAAAGAGAGGTATACACAGTGAACCGTGGAGAAGTATTTTTCCACTGTTGCAAATGTTAATAGCAGAATAGCTAAATGGTAATGCTCGTCAGATTTAGAGGCAAAGCAGTTGTAGCTGTATCCGTTCACAGTTCTAAATTTCACTGCAATGGCTCTAGACACCTCCTTTCCTTGTACTGTTTCAGATCTCAATTTCTCTACTCAACAACCTCTACCTGTAATCGTATCTCAACTCATTTCTTGATTAAATACCTCGTTGATTCTCTAGGATTCTCCAAAAAGAAGCAGTTTCATAGAAAAATAGGACAGAGGAGTATAGAACTTTGAACAATTTCCCTATTTGGTATATCACGAGTCTTTGTTCACCAATAGTAAAACATGGTAAGATGTAGCAGGAAATATCGACTCGTCCTAGTAGTGGGTAGAAGAGGCATGTATAAGTTGGGATGCTTGATAAGGTACTCTTGATCAAAGTCTCATTCCATCTCTATGTATTTCCTAAGTAAGTTGTCTGATGGACCCAATTCTATATGAGAATATTTCTGCAAACTATTAAATTCATCCACCCACTTTTGTTCAGGAACTTGACTACAATCCATATATGAAATCTTAGCAGCGATATAAACATATTTTTCCTTTAAGGTTTCAGCTTATAAAACTTCATTTGAACGTATATAATACTTTGTTAGGCCATGGCTTATCGAGTGGGCGACCATGCATCGTCTAATGATTCTATCAAGTACAGATCTATGGAGGAAATTGAGTACTGGAGAACACGAATCTCAGTCGCCAAATTCAGAAAATGGATACAAAAAAATGGTTGGTGGAGTGATGAAGATGAATTCGAATTCCGAGGAAATATCAAAGAGCAAGTTCAAGAATTCAAAATCCTAAAATGTTTATCTGATTTTGCTCTGTACTAATACAATATTTATTTATCTATTTAATGTAGGTGTTACAAATATTTCAAGCTATTGAAGAAGAAGAGAAACCTCTGTTGGTAGATTTGTTTATAGATGTTTATGACCAGATTCAGTCAAATCTTCAAGAACAATAGAGGTATATTAGAGATGCTATAAAGACTAGTCCAAAAGACTATCCTTCGCTTAAAGAAACACATTCAGTTAAAGAGAGAAAGTATAATAACAAGACTTAACTTGCAGAATGACTTACTGTTGCAACTTGAGTATCCGTATGAACTTCCTTCCCTTTCTTTGTACGAGTTGTAATAAATATTTCAGACTTTGATGGTTCCTCATTATTCTCTTTGGTTGCGCACTACAAATTACATCAAAGAAGATATAAAAAAATATTACTGTGTTCCGACAAAGTACAAAAAGAAATAAAAGTTAGATTACAAAGTATCGACTAATATTACCAATGCCACACGCACTCTTGCAAAATTAATAGGCCCCATTCGATGCCTCTACTTTTATTTTTTCCTATTTTCAGAATTTAATTGGCACATAGCCTAACAACAAAAGAAGCATATTAATTAATAAATCAAAAAGAAAAAAATATATACTGCAATAATAGGTAGAAAATGTAGGAATGCGTGGTTTAATCTTATTTGGACATTTTTATCATCCCAATACTCAATCAATTGACGGAATTGAACTTCAGGTATTTCATTGGGACGATTTTGTAGCATTTCATCAATGGTAGTATTTTTATCAAAATATTTCATCTTAATATTTCTCTTGTGTCGCTTCCAAGCATCACGAAGACCAGTCATTACCCATTTCTCTCCTTTACCTGGAATTATGAACTTGGACTGTGCAAAACAACACACACACACACATATAATATACCTTTCCAAATGATTGGATCATGGATGGGGGAACATGTAATTTACTCATTCCTTGCTTTTGAATGGGCTCCTCCAATTGAATTGACTTTTATTTAATTTGTCCTTTACTTGCAATATTATGTGAAGTGTTCAAATCTTCCCTTGAAGACGATTTGATTGATTCGTACACCAGCAATCTATTCCTTCCTAACTTTTGAACTGACATATCGGATTGAGTTAACCTCTGTATACTTTGTCCTTCTATTGTTGCAGGCATACAATTCTTCCTTTTAACTCCAAGTAATGCATGCTCTTTAGCAGCTTTATCGTTGCGATCACTTGCAAGCTTTTCGCTCTTAATCTGAAATTTTTTGGCTAGTTCAGCACTTGACCAGTATTGGAAATCGAAACCTATATTCTTCATTGGACTTTGAGCTTTGTTTGGATTCGGAACTTTTCTCTTAAGAGCTGCCGCTTGATTCATCCTACATACAAAAAAAATTAAATTACTTTAGCCTAAAAACTAGTAAGAATATATGCTTAAAAGAATTTAAACACTATAGTCAATTCCTCAGTCAACACGCTCCAAATTCAACCCAAGACTGCAGCAAAAATCTAGATGAATTTCAGCTCAAAAGAGACTCACAATTTAACAAAAATCTTTCTCAAACTTTCAGCAGCAGAACTATTTCACCTAAGCAGCTAAAACAGTGCCGAATTTGCACACAAAATACTGCTCAAAGATGCATAAAATGAGTTTGAACAAAGCTATTTTTAACCACCTATTCATCATATAATAAGTTTGTTTCTAATTTCCAAAATACTAGTAATATTTATAGCATCAAAATATACAAGCTAAAATGAATTGATTATAAAAGCAGTAAAGTGCATCATCTAGTATGAAATATTAAAATGTAAGCGAAGGATCTGATATAGCTGACTAGATACATTAATATATATATATATATATATATATATATATATATATATATATATATATATATATATATATATATATATATATATATGTGTGTGTGTGTGTGTGTGTGTGTGTGACTACCTTCTGTCCTTGGGTTAGCCGTTCTTCCTATCTCAATGGAGATCAGGAAGTTGCAGATGAAGCTTAATGCTAAAAGTATGAAAAGGGAAACAATTCAGTTTAACAGAATTCTTGAATTCTCCCCACAGATTAACAATATGCCTCTAGACAGCAACTCCACAAAAGGGAATCCCCAGTTTAGCATCCCAAAAATCCTCTTTCAAATACTTAGTGATAATAAGTAATAACAGTTTTCATAAAGCAGCTTTCCCATCATTAAGGCTCCACAACCATTTACATAGCAAGCCTCTGTTATATTCTAGTATCCTCACCCCAAGTCAACCTCCTTTTTTCATATTTTGATTTTTTACTACCTAAGCAAATGCAATTTTCTAATTTCAGCATTGCCATCCTATAAGAAATTATTTCTAAGACTGTTCATTCCCCTCTTTAAAAAAAATGTGTAGCATATATATATATATATATATATATATATATATATATATATATATATATATATATATATATTGATAAGATAAAAGTTTATTAATAAAGGTACCAAGAAAACAACACAAGACAGACCCTACAACAATCTCTGGTTATATATTTCCAAGTGAGTCTAAAAATTCCATATACTGATCAATACTCTCTAGAATACTCTTTTTACACAAAAAAAAAAAATAGATTTTGCATACAAAAATTCTCTTTATCCTCTTTTACCAACAAACATTCAACAGAAAGTATCTACTTAACCTCATTAAACATCCTTTTGACAAAGGTTCAAATCATTAAGTCTGTTGTTATCGCAAACATCAACATAAAATGGAACAATTATACCTGTTCAATATCTCTTACTTCCTTAAAATTGGTTAGTCAAATATCTTCTATGTGCAACACCTGATAATAATAAAAAACAAATATGTATATACGTTAAAACTTGCTCCAATACTCCAGGTAATAGGACAATACAAATTTTGAAGCATAATTTCTACTTACTCACGTTCACTTCTCTATTTAAAATTAGAGAAAATTCTCTATCCACATATGAACAACATGGTTCCTCAGAAGGGACACATTGAATAACCAATCAAATAATTTCTAGTGATATGAAAAGGGACACATTGAAAATACATGAGTAGAAAATATATGTGCACATCAAAGAAATCGATCAGCAAGAAAATATTCAATATTGAACTTGACGAAATAGATAACATCAATTTAAATCTAAAGCAACAGTCTTTAATGTGTCTCTAGCTATTAATCAAAAAATGGCTAAGCTATTTTCTATTTGAATTAGGAAAAAACTCATGATGTGTCTTCAAAATTAAACTCTTCATCTGATTCAATTTCAAGTTGTTGTGCTAGAAATCCTTCTGGAGGTACATCAAGAATGGTTGCTGGAACATCACTCCTTACTAAGGCAACTTCACCATTATCCTCCTGTATAGATGGGCCAGCCAAATAATCAGATGGCTCATTTTCATAACTCTGTGGGGCATTAGATTCAAGTTCATCACTTATGCTAAACAAGTCTCTCGGGACAGTCTTCATGACATAATATTTATCTTGATCATATGGATCTTGCACATAGAAGCATTGGTGTACTTGAGATGCTAGGACAAAAGGCTCGTTCTGATAACATTTCTTGTTGAAGAAGACATAAGTAAGGCCATAAATATCTTCTTCAACCTCATACCAATCGCACTTAAATAAGACAACCCTAAAATAGCCATAATAGTCTAACTCAACTATATCAACTATTCTACCATAATAAGTCAAATTTGCGTCAATCGGATTTTTATCTTTTGAGCTTGCAAAACTTCTGGTTAGGGCGACTAATGTAACACCACTATTTTGTGTTTTACATCTTGCATCACGCTGCCTCGTATGGAATCTATATCCATTAATGAGATACCCAGAATATCTTTTAGCAATTGAATTTGGTCGGAAGGACAATTGCTTTATAAGATCGGGCACATCCTTTTTTAAAGAATGGGGTTTCAAACCATTGAGAGAAGTTTTGACTTTGATTCTTGGCCTTGCTCCATTTATATCCTCGTCTCTGATTACTAACCTCAACCTCATATTCTCTACACAACAAGTATTTTTATTTGTTAGTAATATGATAAATAAAGTAATTTAATAACAATATACATAAATAAATGCTATAAGTGATTAAACTATCTTATATATTCTTGAACTTCATCACAATTGTTCAATAAGTATATATGTGCCTGATTTAGTGACATGTCATCTAAAACAATTGGATCACTCTTTTTCGCTCCTAAAGGACAACCTGTATTAGGGAACAAACTAGAAGCTTGTGCATTAATGGAATCATATTCATCATTGTTTCGGCGCCTTCGATTAAATCGAGTCTTTACACCTCCATGTAAGTATCTAGAGCATAAAGTCAAACACTCTTCAACCAAATATGCCTCAGCAATTGATCCTTCTGGATAATTTCTATTGCGAACATATGATTTTAATGTACACATATACCTTTCAGGAGGATACATCCATCGATTTTGAACTGGACCTCCCAACCTTACCTCATTTTCCAAATGAATAGGCAAATGAATCATTATATAAAAAACGTTAGAGGAAAAATTCTTTCCAATTGATTTGTTGTTTCTCTAATATCTACTTCCAAGCAATCTAGCTCTTTCATTGTGATAACTTTTTGACATAAACGGCGAAAGAAAGAACTTAGATGAATCAAAGGGATAGCGACATGATCAGGAAGTATGCTTTTAATTGATATTGGTAATAAGTAATGTAACATGAAGTGGGCATCATGGGTTTTATAACCAGATAATTTTCTTTCATCTAGCTGCACACACCTGGATATGTTGGAAGCACTACCATCAGGTAGCTTTGCTGTCTTTAAAATACCACAGAAAACTGATTTCTCACCATTAGTCATTGATAAACATGTTTTTGCAAACTTTGTTCTCTTGCCATCCTTTGTATCCTTTGGTTGAAGGTTCTTCCTAATGCCCATCTCTTTCAGATTATAACGAGCATTTGCATGATCCTTTGTCTTGCCAGGAATTTCCAAAAGAGTTCCAATTACATTATCCACTATATTTTCTCTATATGCATTATGTCAAGGTTATGACGTAACGAGTTGTGCTGCCAATAAGGTAATTCGAAAAAAATTGACCTTTTTTTCCAAGGGCCATCATTTGTTGTCTTTCGCTTCTTCCCAAACACATTGTTAAAATTTTGTAAGTTATTGAGCACACCATTTCCCTTTAACAAAGGCGGAGGAGGCTTAAATTCTGTTTTTCTATTAAAAGACATTTTATTAGATCTCCAATGATGATCCATAGGCAGAAAAATACGATGATCCATATAATATATTTTTTGACTATGTTTAAGATAACGAGAATTAGTGCCATAATTACAACAAGGTAAAGCCAACTTTTCCTTTGTACTCCAACCGGATAACATAGCATATGCAGGAAAGTCACTAATTGTCCATAAACGAGCTGCTTACATCTGAAAGGTTTGATATCTTGAAGCATCATATGTTTCTACCCCGGCCTCCCACAACATATTTAACTCTTCTATTAATGGTTGTAAGTAAATGTCAATATCATTTCCAGGTGATCGTGGCCCAGGTATAAGCAAAGAAAACATACAGTATTCTGGGTTCATGCACATACAAGGAGGCAAATTATACACCATTAAAATAAATGGCCATGTGCTATGAGATATGCTCATGGTCCGAAATGGATTGAACCCATCAATTGCTAAGCCAAGTATCAAATTGCGAGAATCCCTTGCAAATGCTGAATGCAAGCTATCAAAGTCTTTCCATGCCTGCCCATCAGCAGGATGCCTTAACTTTCCATCTTTAGAATGCTCCTCGTCATGCCACCTCAATGTATCTGATGTCTTTGAACACATAAATAGACTTTTGAGTCTAGGAATTAATTGAAAGTGTCTCAGAATTTTCGTTGGAATGCGATAACCTTTTTTGGAATCCTCAAGCTCGCTATCTAATTCATCGCTATCTATTTTGGGATATTTAATATATCGAGAAGCTCCACAGACATGACAATATTCATCATCCTTATGGTCATTCCTAAATAACATGCAATCATTGGAACATGCATTAATTTTTTTATAATCAAGACCGAGATCCTTTACTATAGATTTGGCTTTATTGTAGGATATAGGAATGTTCAACTTAGGCATCGCCTCTTTTAATAGCTCTAAAAGAGAAGTAAAAGATGCATTGCTCCATCCATGTAGACACTTCAACAAATACAGACAGATTGTGAAAGATAATCTAGAGAATCCTTTGCAACCAGGATATAGTTCTTGGCTTGCCTCGTCAACTAAGTTAAAGAATTTATTGGCATCTTCATTTGGACCTTCATACACTCCTTCAGCATGTGCAACATCTCTAAATTGATCATTCAACAGCCCATCAATATCATCATATGAGCAAACATTATCATCCATGTCACAATTGACATTTATCGAAATTTTTCATTCCCCATGATTAATCCATCTTGTATAACCTTGAACAAATCCATAACATATTAGATGATCATACACTACACTCCTTTGAGTCCATCGGATATTACAACACTTTGTACATGGGCATTGAATTTCTTCCCCTTGAGGATCTCCATTAGAGTAAGCAAAATCTAAAAAAGATTGAACACCATCGACATACTCTTTGCTATACCTTGGTAAATCCATCCATTCCTTGGATGGAACATTTGAATTTCTAAAAATTAAATTTATTAGATCTTTAAATATATAATCATTTAAGAATTGACTATAAAATAAATCTGAAATGTCAAGAGTGAATTTGAAAACTAATGCATTGTAAATCAATAAGACTTTCTTACCTAGCCATATCACTTATACTAAGCAAACCCAACTTCAAGTACACCATAGATCTACTTGAGCGTGATCAATCTTCTTGAATAAAAGGAGTAAAATTAATAGAATCCATAGAACAATGACAACAAGTAATAAAATTATAAACCAAGTTTTTCATGAAGGTAATATAATAATTTTACGCACAAAAACATGTCGTGAGCATATTGGCAAGTATAATGACACCTTAAGGTGTATTGTATGTATAAAAATTAAATAACTAAAAGAAGTTAAGATATAAATATCTAACTAGTTATTTATGATTTCATCAACTCTAAAGAAGAAACTCAAGAACTAACCATATTCCATATTACTAAAAGAAAACTTTGATACCCAAATATTAAGCAAAATAATTACTCTTTTTTCAGCATAAGAATATGAAATTAGAAAGAAAACAAAAGAGTTAAATACTTGAATACAAACAAAGACTTTACAAATGCTAGATAAAATAGTGAATCACCAGTAGATCCGAGTTGTATGAAAACCTACTGGTGACAAACCATTTTATCTAGCATTTGTGTTCAAATATTGGAACAAGCTAAATCGTCCAAATTACCATGTAAGATCCATCTATCTTTTTCTCTGATGCATTTGTTCAAGCTCACTTTATTTCTTTTTTCCTCCTCTTTTTCTAGCTTACTTTTTTTTTTTTTTTTGCTTTCTTTTTTATACCTTTCACAGATTCATAGAAGAATTTCATATATTTTCACAACTACAGATGGCTCCGTGTGTGTTTGACTTACAAATTTACCTAGAAATTATACGAAAAATAAAAATTATTTTTTTAACCCGATTAATATGAAACTAGAAAAATGGAAAATTTAAGTATAAAAATAATTAGAAGACAATACAAAGATACCCAAAAATATTTGATCAAAATTTGAGGCAATAGGAGTCCAACAGAAAATTAAAGCTTGGCAAAAACTACAAGGAAGACTCACAAGCTGGAGTATAAAGTGTTAGATGCCCATAATGTAATTTTAGATTCCTAGCCATAGAAACTGGTTTGGAGAACAAAAATCCCACCAAAAGTGATATTTCAGCTGGTTATATTTCAACACAACTTCAAAAATTCTTTTTTTCAAGTTTCAATCAAATCTGTGTCCAAACGCTAGCTTAGAGTTTTTTTATTCTAGCCTTGCAAAAAATAAAAAAAAATTATTTTTAAAGTAAAATTAAAGGTGCCAAGGGGTGCTCAAGAAAATGGTTAATTTCACCCAAAAAGTTCTCATGAAATGTGGCTAGAGAGTGGTTACGGGTGTTAACCAGATAGTCCAAATTTTAGACCTTCAGAAGAAAATTTGGTTTCAAATACATAAGAAAGGAAAGAAGCAAAGTCTACAAAGTTATATGTCTTCGGTTTTTGATTCAACTTGGAAAGTAAGACAATAATAATACTCAATATAATTGGGCACTCCATAAAAATGATCAAAAGTTTTCCAAGTTTTTCTTCAATGAAGGTAATAAGAAGCATTTGGGGGGCGGGGGTGGGGGCAACAGGCTCCATTCTATTTGGAGGCATTCACCTACCTGGTTCATTGACTCTTCTGGTGGCATCAACTTGATCTTCTTTGAATTAACTAATATGTCCAAAAAGGAAGTGAAGAAGGGAAAGAGGCTAATTTTGTATTGTTAAATAAACAAAATTAGTCTCTTTTCTTTTCATCTTTTCTTCTTGGAAATAGTTCTAATACCAACCCATTGTTGATTAAGAACAACCAAAATATTTACAACTTTTATTATGTTTGATATTGCATGAGAAGACTAGGGTCACACATTTCAATCAAATTATGTTGGAGTTCTCCTGACCTTGCAATGCACAATAAATTCAATGCAATAACCAGTTACAGTTTGAAAAAAATGCGCAAAACACAAATAAAGGTATCGCATTGCTGAAAAAAATAGCTGAATATTCTAGCTATGTATTGCAGCCATAAACAGAAAGGAAAGCCAACATTGTGATGGCTCCACAAATTGAAATATAATTTGTTTAGAAGAAACCTGAGAAGTAATATTTCTAACCTCTAAATAATCAATCACTGCTAGTTGGTGCTGCTAAGCAATTTTTGCACTTATCTTTATCAATCTACCAAGCGCATAAATCCCCAAGTACTTTAGATTACGGCTATCATTCTTCAAAAATTTATTTCAAAATATTTTTAAATCACAAACTCAAGATAAATAATTGCCTACTTGTGAAACTTTTCAATATAATTAGATCGAATCCAAATCACAGTAAACGTATACATTGCAAATATCGATTAAAGCTTTGACACCCAAAATCAAATAAAAAGATAACTTAATTTTCAACTCAAGAATATAAAACAAGGATAAAACTAAAAACTTTGATAGCGAAAAATTAAACAAAAAAATTACTTATTTAAGCCCTATAATCTGAAATTGAAAAAATTAAAAATTTTGAGTATAAAATAAAAACTATACAAAGATACCTAGTAATATTGAAAAAAAAAAGAATTCACTGATATCGGCCCCAAAAAAATTCAATAAGAAGCTAGACAAGTTAAAACTTTAAATATAAGAAGGAACATCATGCAAAGATACCAAAAATCAAATAGAAAAGATTACTCTTTTCAACCCAAGAATCTGAAATTAGTAAAAAACTAAAACTTTGATACCCAAAAATTAAACAAAACAAAATTACTTCTTTTCAGCCCAAGAATCTGAAATAAGAAAAAAGTTAAAAACATTGAGTATAATATGAAGACTATACCAACATACATAGGTATATACATAATAGAAGATTATTTTTTCATCAGAAATCGAAAAAAAAGGGGGAAATCTTTGAGTAAAAGAAATATTAACCAATAAAGAAAAGATGGAGATTCACTAGAGTACTGTCTGGAAGAAGCAACAAGGCGGAAACGAAGCAGCAAAGTTAATTAGGTTATTTAATTTGTTGGGAAAGGGTTTGATACGCAGCAAGGTGGAAACGAATTGGGAAAGAATTGGGAAAGGGTTTGATACGCAGTAGTATTCTTGGAGATTGTGACTGCTTTGCCTTTTGAGTATTGGGAGGGAAATTTTTTCATTAACCATATATTTGGAGGGAAATTTTTTCATTAACCATATATTTAGGGGAAAATTTTGACAGAAATATTTTTATAATAAATTTTAAGGTTACGCTTGTAAAGTGTTACATTTTGTATTAGAATTTAACAACTCTTTCAAAATATTGTGTTATAATTAATAAGCGTTGCCAAATAATTTATAAAATGGCAACACTTAAGAAATGTTATCTTTATATTATAAGAGCACGCTTTTTAAGTGTGGCCTTAAAAATCGTGGCCAAAGACTTAAGTCAAAGACCACGCTTTATAAGCGCATCTATAGTTAATTGTGGCAACACTTTTAAAAATCTTCCATCAATGACCGGTCATAGGCCCATGTTTCTATCCCACCCTCTTTACTTGGATCATTTGCATCGTATGACTATTTTGTAATAATTACATGTGGCGCCTTATTTGGTCACCCCGTTTTAACTTATACCTGTTTTATTTTTCCGTCGCGTCGTGTTGCCGCCTTCCTTCTTCGTCTTCTTTTTTGGGCACGCCTCCTTCTTTCTTCTTTTAAGCGGCAGTCCCAACCCTTGCTGTTCTGTTTACTTTTACCTGTGCTTTTCTTCTTCTATATACTTTCCATGCCTCTGTTCCTTGACGTCGTCGCTGTTCTTCGACAACTTTAGGACGGTCCAGCGACTCCTCCACTTGATTGCCATTGAGCCGGTGACAGTTCTGCCCGCTTCTATTTTTCTTGTTTTCGTGGTGTGTTGTGTTTCTTTAGGTTAGCATTTTTGTGGCTGCTTGGTGTCGGGAGTGAGGTGTATGTGCAAAAGCAGTAGAGCAGGCTAGTAGGCAGTATCAAGGGCTGATTGGGTTCCACAACATCGAGAGTATAACAAACCAAAAGTCCAGGTTCTATTTGCGGGAATTGGGACTTCCCGCCTCCTATTTCTCTCTTTCCCGTGTTAGTAGATTTATTGTCATCGTAGTTCACACTAGTCTAGTCATTCTAGTAGCAGTCCTGTAGTTACTATTTGTTCCTTTCATGTTTGGACCTTTGCTTCTCCGTGTTGCTTTTTTTTTGGACAATCGTTGTTATAGCATTTGTGATTTGTAATGGCAGAGTAGGGTCATGTCATCGGGGAGGGGAGAAGGGTGCGGGGATAAGGGGAACAAGACAGCAAGTAGGTTAAAGATTGGTTCATGGAATATAGGGACGTTGATGGATAAGTCTATAGAGCTGACTAAGATTCTCCATAAGAGGAAGGTCAATATAGCTTATGTTCAGGAGTCTAGGTGGGTAGGATGGAAGTCGAGAAATGCGAATGAATATAAGTTATGGTATTCCGGAAGCGTGAAGGGCAGGAACAAAGTGGGTATTCTGGTGGATAGGGAGCTCAAAGAGTCAGTAGTAGAGGCTAATCAGGTGAATGACAGATTGATGGTGATTAAGTTAGTAGTGGGAGGGAGAACTCTGAATGTCATTAGCACTTACGCGCCGCAAGCAGGCTTGGATGATGAGGTTAAAAGGTACTTCTAGGAGGGTTTGGATGAGTTGGTGTGGGTTACTCCACCTATGGAGAAACTGTTTATAGGAGGGAAATTTAATGGTCATATTCGGTCATCTGCTGGGGGCTATGGTGAGGTACACAATGGCTTCGGCTTTGGGGATAGGAACGGAGGAGGTACTGCACTATTGGACTTTGCTAGAGCTTTTGAATTAGTAATCGCGAACTCTAGTTTTCCGAAGAGGGAGGAACATTTGATTACTTTCTGGAGTATGGTGGCTAAGACTCATATTGATTATCTCCTCCTCAAGAGGTGTGATAGGGGGATGTGTAAAGTTTGTAAGGTGATCTTGAGTGAAAACCTCGCAACTCAACTTAGGCTTCTAGTGATGGACGTTAGTATCTTGATAAAGAAGAATAAGAGGCTTGTACGGGGCCAACCGAGGATCAGGTGTGGAGTTTTGACTAAGGATAACGCGCAGGAGTTGGAGGGGCAGCTGACGGCTATGGGATCTTGGGAAGTGATGGGGATGCTAGCGCTATGTGGAAAGCAACGTAGGACTGTATTAGGGAGGAAACGAGAGAGGTGTAGGGGTCTTGAAGGGTTACTTTGGCGGGCACCAAGGCAACTGGTGATAGAATAACGTGGTCCAAGGTAAAGTGGAAGCAAGGAAAGTGGCGTACCTTAAGTTAGTGGAGAGCACTGACGAGGAGTAGCGGAGAGAGAACAAATTAAGGCACAAAGAAGCTAGGAAGGAGGCAAATTAGCGGTCACGAAAGCTAAGACTGTTGCATTTGGTCGGTTGTATGAGGAACTAGTGGGCAAAGATAGGGACAAGAAGTTATTTCGGCTGGCCAAAGTGAGGGAGAGGGAGGCCCGTGACCTAGGTCAAGTGAGGTACATCACAGAGGAGGAAGGGAAAGTATTGATGAAAGAGGCCTAGATTAAGAAAAGATGGCAGATATACTTTCATAAACATCTGAATGAAGAGGGGGGAGACAACATTGTGCTATGTGAATTGGGTCACTCCGAGAGCCACCGAGACTTTAGGTATTGTAGGTGCATTAAGGTGGAGGAGGTTGTGGGAGCTATGCAAAAGATGTGTCGGCGCAAAGAGACCGGACCGGACGAGATTCCAGTAGAAATTTGGAGGTATGTGGGTCGAGCATGCTTGGAGTGGTTGATCGGGAAATTTAACGTTATTTTCAAGACGAAAAGGATTCCAAGTGAGTGGAGATGGAGTACGATGATTCCATTGTACAGGAAAAAAGATGATTTTCAAAATTGTAACAACTATACAGGCATCAAGTTACTAAGTCATACCATGAAAGTTTGGGAGATGGTAGTGGAAGGGAGGGTTAGGAGGGCGGTGTCTATATCAGAAAACCAGTTTGCTTTCATGCCCGGTCGTTCTACTACGAAATCTATCCATCTTATCAGAAGGTTGGTGGAAAAATACAAGGATAGGAAGAGGGATTTGCACATGGTGTTTATTGACCTAGAGAAGACGTATGACAAGGTTCCTATAGACGTTCTTTGGAGATGCCTGGAGGTGAAAGGTGTGCCGGTAGCTTACATTAGAGTGATAAAGGATATGTCTGATGGAGCTAAGACTCGGGTTAGGACTGTGAGGGGTGACTTAGAGCCTTATCTGGTGGTTGTGGCGTTACACCAAGAATCTATGCCCAGCCCATTGTTATTTGCTCTAGCGATGGATGCCCTAACACACCACATTCAAGAGGAGTTGACATGGTGTATGTTATTCGCCGATGATATAGTTCTTATCGATGAGACACGCAATCGCGCTAATAAGAGACAGGAGATATGGAGGGAGACCTTGGATTCTAAAGCTTTCAAATTGAGTAGGACTAACACAGAATAACTGGAGTGTAAGTTCAGTGGCGTGATAGGGGAAGCGGTCATGGAAGTGAGGCTCGACTCACAAGTCATCACCGAAAGAGAAAGTTTC
The DNA here is from genome assembly GCA_026770625.1 of Nicotiana glauca. Taxonomy (NCBI): domain Eukaryota; kingdom Viridiplantae; phylum Streptophyta; class Magnoliopsida; order Solanales; family Solanaceae; genus Nicotiana; species Nicotiana glauca. The sequence continues at coordinate 17,835 of MDKF010877722.1, forward strand.
AAGTACTTAGGTTCAATTATCCAAGGCAATGGGGGGATCGATGAGGATGCCACACACCCTGTTGGGGTGAGGCGAATGAAATAGAGGTTAGCGTCTGGAGTCCAATATGACAAGAATATGCCAATGAAACTTAAAGGTATGTTCTATAGAGCGATGGTCAGACCGGCTATGTAGTATGGGGTTGAGTGTTGGCCAATCAAGAATACACATGTCCAGAAGATAAAAGTAGCTGAGATGAAGATATTGAGGTGGATGTGCGGGCACACAAGGCTGGATAGGATTAGAAATGAAGATATTTGGGAGAGGGTGGGCGTTGCTCCCGTGGAATACAAGATGCGAAAAATGAGACTTAGATGGTTCGGACATATGAAGAGGAGAAGTCTAGATGCCACGGTTAGGAGGTGTGAGTGGTTGGCTTTGGCAGGTACAAAAAGAGGTAGAAGACATCCTAAGAAGTATTGTAGCGAGGTGATCAGGTAGGACATGGCGTGACTTCAGATTTTCGAGGATATGGCTCATGATAGAAATGTTTAAAGGTCGAGCATTAGGGTTGTAGGTTAGGGGGTAGGCGATAGAGTTTTATTTGATAGAGTTCTTTGTACCGGTTAGTCTGATAGAGTTTTATTTAGGACTGCTAGCGGGTTATGTTGCCTGCACAATATTTTTCTCCTTTTGCATAGTATTGGGTTATTACCCTTCCACTTATTTTTTGTTTCGTTCGATTGATGAGTATTGTTTTTCTAATTTCTTTTGTTATTACAGATTTATTCTTTTATTATATTATGTCTCGTCTATTGAGCCTAGGGTCTCCCGAAAATAGCCTCCCTACCCCCCGAGGTAGGATTAAGATCTGCGTATACTCTACCCTCCTCAGACCTATTAGTAGGATTTCAGTGGGTTGTTATTATTGCTATAAACGATTACAATTTGGGTACAAATAAATCTTGTGAGAATGAAATTATCCAATTATTACTGTGGACGTTGAGTGTGGTAAAGTAACTAGGTATCCCACAAGAAATTATGTCATTTCTCTACACCATTGCCTCTTTCAAGCATTGGCTACGAGGAGGGAAGGTTAGAAAAGGGAAAGATATTGGGTGGTCATGTAATTATTTTAGATTGAAAGGGTATAAATTGAAATAAAAATTGGGATGGGTAGAAATAGGTAATAATTATCTATCTTTATGGTAGGGGTAAGGATGCTTACATGCTACCCTCTCTAAACCTCACTTGTGAGATTATACTATTTGTTGTTATTAGTAGAAATGGGAAATAAACTTCCCATCTTCTACTCTTCTTCTCAAAACTCACATGTTTCTTTTAGTCCACACACTATGCACAATTTTGTATATTTCATCTTGAAAATTTGAGCAGCTTCTGACTTCCCCTTGGACCTCTTGATAACCTCATGTATGTACTGCTCGCATCCTCCTATATTTAGAGGTTGATTGATTCTGGATCTACTGTACTAGTCTGTTCAACAAAGCCTTGGTATATCACATTTCACAAAAAAATGCTTTCTCAATTCATTGTGCTTCTGGCATAAAGTACATTTGAGCCCAACATCCATTCCCCATTTAACTAGTATATCAATAGCTAGCAACTTATCCTGCATTTGTAGCCATAGAGTGAATCTTGCATTTTGTCTACCTGCATCCTAGAATATTATACATTTCCATGACGTTCTGAGTCTATTTCCCATTAAAATAATTACCCATAATAATAATTATTTACCTCGAAATATGAGTAACAATTAAACTTTCTTGTGGTTTTAAAGATACGTGATTGAATTCAACACTAATTAATAACCAAGAAATCAAACGTATAAATTAAAGAAGTAAGTCGAATCAAACCAGTGCTTAAACAAGTCTTGACCTCGTGCTATGATGGCCTCGAGGTTGGTTACCAAGAGCAGTAGAGTAAAGGCAATACAGTTAAGAGACAATTCTGATGAGTAATGAGTAAGAAAGTAAGAGTATATTCTTTTGCCATTGATTGATGATGGTTACAAATGATTAGAGTATATTCTTTTGCCATTGATTGATGATGGTTACAAATGATTAGAGTATATTCTTTTGCCATTGATTGATAATGGTTATAAATGATTGGGGTCCCCTTTATATAGTAGGGAAACCCTAAATAAGTTACATTTCTAATTTTATCAAGGAATCTTATTGGGACAGCTGTCTAACCGCCTAGTAAAATCCGTACAAATCAGATCCGAAAGTTACGTCGGGATCTTGGGGATGTTACGAGAATCTTGCTATTTCTGTTACAAACCTATAACGGCATTATCTCGGGGTTGGTCATACTCAGCTTTGGTGCTCATTGTGTACTTCGATCTTCTAGCCTTGTACTCTATCATCGGGCTCGAGCTTGATCCATCAGGCTTGAACTCGATCCATCCTGAACTCGGGCTTGAAGCGACTCTTCGAGCCCGTGAATTCGGGCATACCTGATTTCGATTGTATAAAGATAGTCCCCGTATTTCTTAGAGTAAGATGATAAGAAACGATTTGATCCTCGATCCTTTGATGCCTCGATCATAATGTCAATCTCGTGACGTCAGCGATTGAAGTGATTGAAAGGTCGCGTCTGCATAGTTCCCAAGGCCATTAATTGAAGGCGGCTGATGGTCGGGCATTAGCTTCCCTAAATCGTTAAAGCGGTCACTATAAATAGATAAATTTACAACTTTTACAATCTTTACTTCTCAAATCTTTCTCAAAACCTCACTAGCTTCTTCATCTTTCCTGAGTTCATCCTTTCTTCAACTTGTTCTTGCTACAAAATCAAATTTTTCTCTTCTTTTGAATTTCTCAATAGTAACGGCCAAAACATCTAAAACCATTCATCAGAAAGAAAAAGCCTCCTTATCATCACGTACGGCCGGGGGTAAAACAACGGTGCCATCTCGTATCAAGGAGTGCATTCCTATTTCGGTTTCAAAATCGATAAGCCAGTGTCGGTTCCAGGCCGATGCAAGCCTATGTCTCGATACATCTGCTTGATAACTAAAGATGAACTTGAGCAGGTGAAAGAGGATGTAATTGAGAGGATAAAGATGTCGTAATTCCTTACCCTGAAGAGGACATCACCACTCATGTGAAAGCGTACTTAAGCGTGTATACTTATCTTTTCACATTGGGTCCCCTAGATCCAGTCATTCTCGATTTCTATCATCAATATCAGGTGATGCTTGGCTAGATCTACCCTTCTTTCTGGCACATCGCCAATTTGCTCAGGTATTTCTCGGGCAAGGTCGAGGGGATGCCTTTTACCTGCGACCACCTGATCAGGCTATACAGCCCTCGCCTTTATCGAGGCGGTCCGATAAAGCTCTAGTGTTGATCCTCGAATGCACTATTCTCTAGCATCGATGAGCACAAGGACCAAGGATGGATGAGCCGATTTGTCCGAATCAAGACTTCCAATTTAATTCCTGCAGAAAGGATGTCATTCCCCGAGGAATAGAACATGAAACGTAAGTACAACCTTATTGATGAAACTTACTTCTCTGCTTTCCCTATTCTTCCTCGATCTGATCCCTTTTTTTTGTGCAACTTCTTCTTGGTTTTCTGGTGCGATTCTGAACCTTGCAGGTTGGGTCCGACAACTGGCCTCCACTTCTTTACACGCGGAGCGCTATTGGCGTGATTTGGCCAAAGGTCGGTGGGAAGTTAAAAACCATGGTGAGTTCCCTTGCTCATATGTCAACATTTTTCTAGTAGAATACTTACTTTCTCCATAAGCAGGCCTCAGAGATACTGTTTCTATGAGGCCTTCCCCCTCCCCCCCGGTGAGGAGGAAATCCCAAAGCCAACCAAGGAGAAGAAAAGGAAAAGGGTTTTGCCAGCAAGTTCCCCGAAGCCCAAGAAAAATAGGGCTCAAAAGCCTAGGGCCGATTCTGTGGCCCTATCTGTAGAAGCGGTCCAACACCTTTGGGATGACGAGGAAGAGGGAGAAGATGATGACTACCTGTTGGTTGCTGGAAAGAGGGGGAGAATTAAAGCTTCGAAGGCCGCTGATACGGTTCAATCTTGAACCAAGGAAATCTCGGAGGGGAGCTCAAGCAGAGTCCCCGAGCCATCGAGTGATAAAAGCGCTCCCCGCCTTGGAGGACATTTGATCGGTGAGCCAGAAGAGCCTAATTTCGAGGCCCTTCAAAGAGAAGAGAATGTCCCAAGTGGATCACTTGGGATAATTAACATAGATGAATCCCTGTCTGGCCCTGTGTTTTCTGAAGAGCAGTTCGGAGATGCCCAGGCCATGAAGACTCCCGACGTAGGGACGACCCATGAAGGGAATGATATTTTTTGGGAATGTTTTGCGGGGGTCGAAGATGGTCCTGACCCTAATGCTTTGTTTATCTTTGATGAGGCTTAGCAGCTTCTCAAACAAGTAAGTTTCTGCCTCCATAACTATGCTTGAGTTTTATTCTCATTTTTAAGTTTGACTCATTTTCTTTGTGTGAAGGCCGTGATGCTTCATCAACAAGCGTTTTCCAAATATCGAGCCAAGCTTGCCCAATGCGAGGCCAAACTCAAGAAGCTTGTAAAAGAGAGGGACATCCTTAAATGCCTCTATGTACAGAAAGAGGAGGAGGTCAGGGATGTCCGAGTTGAACTGGAAAAGGCTCATCATGAACAGATTGAGCTCATTGAGCAGGTATAACCTTTGGTGGTTTGTTACGTGCTCATTTGATTTAGCGATTAATATTTTAACATTGCAGGCCCAGCAAAAGGGTGAGCTGGTGGAGAAGCTTCGAAAAGAGCTCATGGTGAAAGAAGTTGAGACCTTGGGGTGGAAGAAACAAATGGATCGTCTTATCTTGGAGAAAGACATGCTTTAGGCCCAATTGAAATTGATCGAATGCCAGCTTCAAAATGTAAAGGGGGAACGGTTGGCCCGGAGCCGAAAGATTGAGGAGCTCGAGGATAAATCAGCCACTGAGCTTGCGAAGGCCATATATGAGGCAGAGGCATTTGTCGCCTCTTATCGAGCTGACGCCGAGGCTAATAACATTCGGGCATAGGAAATCTCCATGCTGATGAAGTCAAATTGTCATGTGCTCTCGACAACGCCAGGAGACCATCCCAGATAGAAACTCTCGAGGAGGTGCACGCTCATGGCTCTGACCTCTCAGCTGATATTGAAAAGGCAAAAACTTTGGAGGACGAGGCTGCCGCTTTACTCTCTAATGGTGAAGATTCTACTAGTGGTTCCGAGAGTGAAAGAGATAAGGATGAAGTCCCCCAGGAGGAGGTTCCCGAAGATGCGGCTTTCGAGGATGCGGTTCCCAAAGTAGATTAGACTCTTAGGATTTTATTTTTTCGTTTTTGTGTAAAGCCCCTTGTGGACACTGTAAATACCTTTTATGAATATGAGGAATTCCTTTTCATTTCGCTCCATCTCCGATCAGTTTCGAATTCTGCTTCGTCTTCGTCTTTTGAAATTTTTGATGTTATAACTTCAATGATCGAGTGAGCACTTCTTGGACTTAGAGTAGAACAAACCCTTAGGTTTTTTGTAATCAATGGGCAATTTCTGAACTTATAATGGAATAATTCTTAAGGTTTTTTGATAAATCCTCGAGTTGTGATTAAGTCGATTTGATGCAAGCTCGAGATGATGGGACACTTAGGTTCGCGTTGAGTGAGAACAAAGTCTCGAACTCTACATGTTTAGACCCTTAGGTTCTTTTAGATTGGGCCATTACGGCCTATAAGAGATGGCTATTATTTTCCCTTTTCAGCTTAGAAGACTTAGTAAAAATTTATTTATGCCTTGGCATGCATTTTTTACCCATTAGGTCTTTTGAGGGTTCGGTGTCGATCGGAACCCTTTTGTTTGTAGTGCCTTTGCACAAGTTTGTATTTGAATAATTTGTTACCCCGTAAGGCTTTTCGAAGATTGATTTTATCAAAGCCCTTTGATTATTTTGCCGAGGGTAGCCATTATTTGACCAGTTTTTTGAGAATTTGACCTGTTTTTATTGCGGAATTCGAACATTTTTTAGCCGCGTTATTTTGGCCGTAGCCTTCAAGTGTGTCTCTTGGCCTTGTTTCCCGACAGCCTTTCAAACTTTTCCGAAAGGTTAGTCCTCGAATATGATGGCCTTGGCCTTTATGTCGAGGGATGCCTCTTTGAGGTCTTATAAATTCAAGTTTAGATACTCGAATGTGTTGACTGTCGATGACAGCCCCCGAGTATTCGAGCTGTATTTACGTTTTGGCCCTTGAGCCATTTTTCATTGAATTACAAGTATAGAGCTCGTATAGTAGCAAAATTTCTTTGGGACACAAAGCGTTTGATCTGGAAAGAATGATTCTTTGAATAATTCATAGATGTGTACATGTTTTTCCATCGGGGCTTGACTATTCTACATGGACATGGTTCATCTGACCGTTTAGCCCGTTACAAAGTTTTCCTATCGAGGCCCTATTTGGCGTGAAGTACTTTTCTCGAAAATATAACCTCCGAGGCTGATGCCCCCCGGTATTCGAGGTTGATTGAAAAGAAGCCTTGGAAACTGTTGAATTCTCCTTAGGTAGCACATAGTTGTTGTCTCGTTAAAAACCTTGCTGGAAAAAGCTCATTTAAGATCGCCACCTTTATTGAAATCTTGCATCGGCTGAAAGATCGCCACTTTATTTAAATCCTGCATCGGATGAAAGATCGCCATTTTACTTACATGGCTGAAATATCACCACTTTATTTACACTCTTATGGGTTTAAAGATCGCCACCTATCACATTGCATGGGCTGAAAGATCGCCAAACTGTCCAAGGGCGTCATTGTTCGGAGACACCATCTTCATAGCCCGAGAACACCATGTCATGGCCTGAGGACCCCTTTTATCTCTTGCATATCATTATTCAATGGCATCATCGCTCGGAGGCATCATTCTCATATCCTAAGAGCATCATTTCATAGCCTACGAATCCTTTATTATATGCTTCATGGCCCAGGACATCATAGTATAAGGACGTCATCCTAACTGCCCAAATATAGCATTCATGGTCAAACGGGAACTTGCATCATGTTTAAATTTATGCACAATATATGCGCGTATTGCTTATCTATAGGTAAACCGGCTAGCAACGGCCGTCTCAGTAGGAGCAATCCCGCTCCGGTTCCCGCAGCCCTATTAGACTCTTAACCATCCATCTCAACCTAAATATCGCGTCCGTTCTTGAAAGATCTTCATCGGCATACTCTGCTGATGGATCCTGAACTACATATGGCCCGATTCTTGTATGACCAGGGATATGTAGACAGCTCAGGAACCAGAGCACGGTCAATCTCTTCAAACCACTTCACTCGGTCAAAATTGGCCAACATGTCTTTACCCGACAACTCTTTCATCCTTCCTAGGTAAAGAGGGGCACCTGTTGATACCCAATTTTTCCCAGTATATTTTTTTCATATGCATATACTTTCAAAATAGTATATATATTCATATATAATTGTGTCCAAATGTTTTAGTATTTTTCCTAATTTAAAAAAAAAATTTAAATCAATTTATTGCCCTATTTTAGCAATGCAAAAATAAATAATTATTCGTCAAATTATCATTTTTGTGATTAGTTTATTTCTCATATTTATCCCAAAATATAGCTAAGATAATTTTTGCATATTTTTACAAATTTATTTAGTATTTTTAAAGCTAAATTGCATATAATTGCAATTTTAGCTTATTTTAATATTTGAATAGCGTTTACAATTATAAAATTTATTCCAGTATTTTTCGTAAATGATTATATATTATTTATTAATTTGGTACCTTTAATTTATTTCAAAAAACTATTTTACTATTTTTATAAATTTAAAAGGGAAAAGTGGCTATTTAACTGATAGCCTCATTTGCATTTCAATTATAGCCAAAATCAACCACCCCAATAACCCAATTCCAATTTCAAATGGACCAACCCAAATCCTAATATATAACCCGACCCTTGACCCGTTAATTTCACCCGCCCGGCTCCCTTTTGATCCAGGCCATTGATCATTTTGATAAACGGTCACGATTCCCCCTTACCATTTTAATTCACCTAAACCCCAACCCTAATTCATTTCCGTCCAGATACGCCGCCTTGAAACCCCTCCGTCTCTCAAACCCTCTCGAACCTTCTTCAACCCTAATCATCTCCTATCATCTTCAACTTCAAGACCCACCGGAAACCATGGCTCCTCCGGCCATGGTAACCTTATTTTCACCCCCTATTGCTCCTGTGTGCTCGATATTTGAAGAATCGAGGCCAGACCTCGAAGGTCTTCATCCAGACCTGTGTCATCTCGAGTTTTCACGGCCATCACCGGCCTTGCTCCAGCGTATCCTGGTCCTATGAGCCTATCTCTGACCTTTCCGACCAAGATCGGACCTTTTCAAAGCCTTTATTATTCTATGGTTCTTCTAAAACCCTAAATATTCAAGGTTTTCTCTGATTTTTCTTAAATCTGTTATATATCTGTGCGCTACTTAAATTTTTGAATGATTTCCTCAATTCTTCTTTCAAAAATTACTTCTTTCTGATTTAGGGTTTCTTGAAAATGTTCAAATGTTTCTATGACTTTTCTTTCCCTTTTTCTTTGTGTGTATTTGTCTCTGGTATGTTCTTATGTTTTATTTTCTACCACGCATGTTCTTCTACTGTGTTCTTATGTTTTTCCATTTATCACGCATGTTCTTCTACCGTGTTTTCTATATTCCCTTCTTTCTTCTACTGTGTTTCTATGCTATGTTTTCACATGCTTTCCCACTATAATCTGCTATTTGCCTTCCATTATGACCTGATATGCTTCGCCTACTATATCCTTCTACATGTTCTTAAGTGTTTACTGTTTCACTTCTACTTTACCTTGTTTTAAGAGGCCCGTTTAAGCATGTTTTTCTCTTTTGTTTCTTCTACTCTCATTGTGTTTCGAATTAGTTTCTTCACTCTATTTGCTTTGAACTTTCAACTGTATTTGCTTGCTTTCCCATGAGTTTCTGAAAGAAATCTCTGAGCCTGTTTGACTACTTATTTCCTCATCTCTGTACTTGACTCGAGTTAGAAACCCTAGAATTTGGGTGGTTCTATCGAGGTTTGATCATGTGATTGAACTAGGATTCTGTTTGAGAACTGTAACGACCCGGCCGGTCATTTTTGGAATTTACACCCCGATCCCCCATTAACTGTTTCATCTAAGTTCATTTCTGCAATTTTGGTTTGTCGGGACGTTCGGTATCAGGATTTAGTGTGTTTTGGGACACTTAGTCCCTAAATGAGTGCTTAAGTGTTGAAAAATAGTCCGTAATCAAAACAGTGCGAAGACCGCCTCGGAATGGAAAATTGATGGTTCCGTTAGCTCCGTTAGGTAAATTCGGGGTTTGGAAATCCGTAGCTCATTTAGGCTTGGAATGCCAAAGTTTGTAATTTTGAAGTTTTCGGTCCGATAGTGAGTTTTTTATCTGAGGGTCAGAATGGAATTCTGGAAGTTGCAGTAGCTCTGTCATGTCATTTAGGATGTGTGTGCAAAATTTCAGGTCATTCGGATGGGCATTGGTTAGGTCTTTGATCGAAAGCGTATTTGGAAGAAATTTGAGGTTCTTAGGCTTGAATCATTGATTAAATCGGGTTTCCGGTGTTGTTTTAGGTGTTTTCAAGATTTGGTACAAGTTTGAATAAGGTATAAGGTGGTATTGGTGTTTTTGGTCGAGGTCCCAGGGGCCTCAGGATGAACTTGGGAGGTCAACAGAAAATTTTGGAAGTTGAGTAGTAGCAGCTGTGCTGCTTCTGGTATCTTTTCGCTTTTGCGGCTTGGGAACCGCATAAGCGGAGACGCAGAAGCGGGCTTGGTCATCGCAGAAGCGAGATTAGCTTCCCCCTCAGGAACCGTAGAACGGTCAATATTCCACATAAGCGGTACCGCAGGAGCGGTTGTGTATCCGCAGAAGCGGAATTTGGTCCCTTAAGTGAAAACTGCAGAAGCGGTTGATTTTTCGCGTAAGAGGGACCGCATAAGCGGAAATGACTGTTCAGAATATAGTAGAATCGAGGGTTAAGTTTCAAAAGTTGGAAAATCAATTGAGAGCTCGGTTAAAGGCGATTTTTAGAGGGTTTTGCCGAGGAAATTAGTGGGTTACATTTCTTCAATCCCTTCTAGTTATATTTCATCATTTTGTAGTTAAATCCATCATTAAAATTCGAATTTAGGGTTAAAACTTGAAGAATTTGGTTAAAACTTCTTAGACCAAACTATTGGGTTTTGAGTGAGCAATTGACCTCCGATTTGGGATATTTCTATATGGTTGGACTCGTGAGAGTATGAGGGTTCTGAAATATGAAAATTATTCGATTCCGAGGCGTTGGCCTAAGGGGCGTTTGGGTCATTTTTACCTATTTTCGTGCCTAGCTTTAAATTTAATAGTGGAATCAGTTGTTTGCAATATTATTCACGACGTGTAATTGAATTGAATAGATTTGGGCCATTTGCAGTCGGATACTTGTGGCAAGGGCATGGTTCCTAGTGATATTGAGTCGGTTCGAGGTAAGTGGCTTGTCTAACCTTGTGTGGGGGACCTTTCCCCTTAGGACATAATCCTTGAATATTTGAATGCCTCGTGGGTGAGGTGACGAGCGCGTACTTGAGCTAATTGTTGTAAACCCGTTTCTACTTGAAGTATTTAAATTGAGATTTCCTACTTACTTGTTTATTTTAGACTTTAAGTTTAAACCTGTGCTAGCTTAGAGAAGCATATTTAGCTGACTTACTTGCTTAATTGTTTAACTATATTATTTGTACTCTGTGAAGCATGTTAGGCTAGAAATTACTCCTATTTGTACTGATTTTTGTATTTAGTCTGAGATTATGAGTTGTTGTTGTTGTGTGGTTAATTTGGGACTACGGTACGGCTTCCCGGGAGATCCCCATGTACTTGATATATTCTGGATTAAGGGTGCGGGATACCACGAGATCACCGGCACATGTATTTCTATATATCGGGATACCAAGAGATCCCCAGTGTATATAATGAGGATACCAAGAGATCCTCGGGATACCAAGAGATCCCCAGTATATATGATGAGGATACCAAGAGATCCCTGGTGCGTATGATGAGGATACCAAGAGATCCTCGGGATACTGAGAGATCCCCGGCTATTATTCCTTAGTGAGAGAAGTATTCCTTGTATTGTTACCTTCGCTTTCTATTACTATTCTTCCTTATTTTATTTGGTATAGATTTTCGCTGTAGACTTTATTAAAAGTGTTTCCGCTATCTTATTATTTATTATGTTTTATCTCAGTAGGGCCCCGACCTTCCTCGTCACTACCCAATCGAGGTTAGGCTTGGCACTTACTAAGTACCGCTGTGGTGTACTCATGCCCCTTCTGCACATGTTTTTCATGTACAGATCCAGGTTCCTCCACCTATGTGTACTACCCTTGAGGCGAGGAGTTATACAGAGACTTCGAGGTATATCTGCCGTGTCCGCAGACCAGGAGCCTCTATTCTGTTCCAGCTTTTGTATCTAGTTTATTCCTTTCTCTCAGTTGTTTAGATATTCTGGAGTTAGAGCAGCGTATTATGTTTCTATTAGCCTGTGGTTCCTGAGAGTTTTCGAGTTTTGGGATTGAGTTGTAGACTTCCGCATTTCTTTTGGTTGTATAGGCCGAGTGGCCTTATATGCAGTCATTATTTTATATATCTTCAGTTTTTAATTAATTATTCCGCGAGTTATATTAAATTTCCGCATTGTTAGGCTTACCTACTTGTAGGAACTAGGTGCCATCACGGCATGTTCATGGAGGGTTAAATGGGGTCGTGACAAGTTGGTATCAGAGCTCTAGGTTCATAAGAGTCACGAAACATAGGCCGATTTATTAGTCTTGTTGATCGGCACGGAGACGTCTATATTTATCTATGAGAGGCTATGTAACTTGTTAGGAAAATCTTCATTTCATTTGAATTCCTTGTCGTGCGATATTTTTTACATCAATTCTAAACTTCTGTCTTCTATTCTCTCACAGATGGTGAGGACACGTGCTACACGAGATGACCGGGCACCCGCGCCCCCTACTACGACCGTCAGAGGCTGGGGCCGGGGTAGAGGTCGAGGACACGCACGTGGTTCAACCAGAGCACCTGTGCGAGCTGCCACCGAGGTACCACCAGCAATCCAGTCGGAGCCCAGGCACCTGGCATACCTACTACTACCACTACTACTCCAGCGCTCCAGGAGACTTTGGCTTAGTACATGAGCATGTACACCACCTTAGCTCAAGCAGGGTTGCTTCCCCTTACTGCAGCCACATCCCAGGCCGAGGGAGGAGCACAGACTCCCACCGTCCTCACTCCTGAGCAGCGAGTACAGGTTGAGCAGGCTCCCGAGATTATTCCCGCACCGCCTGGAGCTCCAGTTCAGCTCGAGGATGGGTCAGCTACTATAGAGGACGAGCAGCGGAGACTTGAGAGGTTTAAGAAATATGATCCCCCAGTGTTTAGTGGATTAACATCAGATGATGCCTTGCAATTTTTGGAGGAGTGTCATCGTATTATTCGCAGCATGTGCATAGTGGAGTCCAGTGGGGTTTCTTTCACTGCTTTTCAGCTTCGGGGAGCCGCCTATGATTGGTGGCACACTTATGAGATAGACAGTCCAGTTGAGGCTGCTTCACTGACTTGGACCCAGTTCTCGGAGATGTTTGTGAGAGAGTTTGTCCTCCAGAGACTCAGGGACGCATGGCACGCAGAGTTTGAGCATTTGCGGCAGGGTGCTATGATAGTTTCGGAGTATGCTATCAGCTATACCAGTTTGTCCAGGCATGCACCGGCTTTGGTTGCTACAGTTAGGGAGAGAGTTCGCCGGTTCATTGAGGGTCTTATCCCACCCATCAGATCTAGCATGGATCGAGAGTTGGAGATGGAAATTCCTTATCAGCAGGTAGTGAGCATTGCTAGGAGGATCGAGGGTATGCCCGCCAGGGAGCGGGGGAAGAGAGAGTCCAAGAGGTCTCGAGAGTCAGGCCACAACTCTGGTGCCCGTACCCCAGCAGCAGGTCAACATGGTAGGGGTTTTGTGGGTCACCCCGTTCATTCAGCTCTTCCAGCAGCTAGCAGTGCTTTAGCTCCGCCTATACCTTAGGAGCCTTACTATGCACCTCCAGTTTCCAGCGCGCCTCCTGCGCGGGGTGCTTTCAGAGGTCAGTCTAGCAGACCTGGCCCTAGCCAGTCACAACCACCACGTCCTCCTAGAGCTTGTTTTGAGTGTGGTAACACCCGTCATGTGGTGAGGGATTTCCCTAGACTTGGGAGGAGTGCACCTCCACAGATTTCTCAGCCACAGCGTGCTCCTCAGAGTTCTCAAGCCATGATCACAGCTCCCACTGCTACCCCATCTGCCCAGCCAGCTAGGGGCAAAGGTCGGGGAGGTAGAGGTCGCTCTCGAGAGAGAGGCCACGCCAGATATTATGCTATTCTTGCTCGTACCGAGGCTGTTGCCTCTGATTCTGTCATAACAGGTATTATACTAGTTTGTCACCGAGAGGCACCGATTTTATTTAATCCAGGCTCTACTTATTCTTATCTGTCTTCTTACTTTGCTTCATATTTGGGTGGGCCTCGGGATTCTTTGAGGGCCCCCATTTATGTTTCTATTCCTGTGGGAGATTCTCTTGTTGTAGATCGTGTTTATCAGTCATGTTTGGTTACTATTCGTAGTTTTGAGACCATAGCGGATTTATTGTTACTCGGTATGGTTGACTTTGATATTATTCTGAGCATGGGCTGGTTATCTCCCCATTTTGATATTCTTGATTGTCACGCCAAGACCATAATGCTGGCTATGCCAGGTATTCCACGTATTGAGTGGAGTGGTACTTTAGCTCACACTCCCAGTAAAGTTATCTCCTTTCTTAAAGCTCAGCGTATGGTTGAGAAGGGGTGTGCCGCGTATTTAGCTTATGTGAGAGATGTCAGTGTTGACACCCCTTCTATTGATTCAGTTCCAGTGGTACGGGATTATCCCAATGTATTTCCAGCTGATCTTCCGGGCATGCCGCCCCATAGAGACATTGATTTTGGCATTGATTTGTTGCCGGGCACTCAGCCCATATCTATTCCTCCGTATCGTATGGCTCCTCCTGAGTTGAAGGAGTTGAAGAATCAGTTGCAGGAATTGCTCGGTAAGGGTTATATTCGACCCAGTGTTTCACCGTGGGGTGCTTCTATCTTGTTTGTAAAGAAGAAGAATGGTTCTATGCGCATGTGTATTGATTATCGCCAGTTGAACAAGGTTACAGTGAAGAACCGTTATCCTTTGCCTCGTATTGATGATCTATTTGACCAGCTTCAGGGCGCACAGGTGTTTTCTAAGATTGACTTGCGCTCAGGGTACCATCAGTTGAAGATTCGGGAGCCAGATATCCCGAAGACTACCTTCAGGACTCTGTATGGTCATTACGAGTTGTTTGTTATGTTATTTGGGCTGACCAATGCCCCAGCGGCTTTCATGCATTTGATGCACAGTGTATTCAGGCCATATCTTTGACTATTTCGTTATTGTTTTTATTGATGATACACTGGTATATTCCCGGGGTCGGGAAGATCATGAGCAGCACTTAAGGACCGTGCTTCAGACCTTGAGGGAAAAGAAGTTATATGCAAAGTTCTTAAAATGTGAGTTTTGGCTGAGTTCGATGGCATTCTTACGCCATGTGATTTTGAGTGAGGGTATTCGGGTAGATCCGGGGAAGGTGGAGGCCGTGCAGAGTTGGCCCAGGCCCTCCTCAGCTACAAATATTCGCAGTTTCCTTGACTTGGTAGGTTATTACTGTCGCTTCGTGGAGGGATTTTCATCAATTGCAACCCCTATGACTAGATTGACCCAGAAGGGTGCCCCCTTTTAGTGGACAGAGGAGTGTGAGGCGAGCTTTCAGAAGCTCAAGACAGCTTTGACTACAGCCCCTATCTTGATGTTGCCTACCGGTTCAGGGTCTTATACTATCTATTGTGATGCCTTAAGAGTTGCCTTGGAGCGGTGTTGATGCCGGACGGTAGGGTGATTGCCTACGCATCCAGACAGTTGAAGATACATGAAAAGAACTACCCTGTCCACGACCTTGAGTTAGCTGCTATTGTTCATGCCTTGAAGATCTGGCATCACTATTTGTACGGAGTGCCTTGTGAGATCTATACTGACCGTCGGAGTTTGCAGCACTTACTCAAGCAGAAGGACCTGAATATGCATCACAGGAGATGGTTAGACTTGTTGAAGGATTATGATATCACTATTCTATATCGCCCCGACAAGGCCAATGTGGTGACGGATGCCTTGAGTTGCCGGGCAGAGAGTTTGGGTAGTTTGGCATATTTATCAGCTTTAGAGAGGCCTATGGTGATGGATGTTCAGGCCTTAGCCAGTCAGTTTGTGAGATTGGATCTTTTGGAGCCCAGTCGGGTTCTAGCCTGTCTGGTTTCCCGGTCTTCCCTATTTGACCGTATCAGGGAACGGCAGTAAGATGACCCTCATTTGCTTGTACTTCAGGACAAGGTTCGGCCGAGATGTGACCATTGGAGATGACGGAGTATTGAGGATGCAGGGCCGGATTTGTATGCCAATGTTGATGGTCTTCGAGAGTTGATTCTAGCAGAGGCCCATAGTTCGCGATATTCCATCCATCCGGGTGCGGCGAAAATGTATCAGGACTTGAGGGAGCACTATTGGTGGAGGCGGATGAAGAAAGATATAGTTGGTTATGTGTCTATATGCTTCAACTTCCAGCAGGTGAAGTATGAGCACCAGCACCCGGGTGGGTTGCTTCAGCAGATAGAGATTCGAAGTGGAAATGGGAGCGCATCACTATGGATTTTGTATCTAGACTCCCACAGACCTTGAAGAGGTTTGATGCCATTTGGGTCATTGTGGATCGATTGACCAAGTCTGCTCATTTCATTCCAGTGTGCACCACCTATTCATCGGAGCGGTTGGCAGAGATTTATATCAGGGAGATCGTCCGTTTGCATGGTATCCCAGTTTCTATCATTTCAGATAGAGGTACTCAGTTTAAATTGCGGTTTTGGAGAGCCGTGTAGTGGGACTTAGGCACTCGGGTGGAGTTGAGCATGACATTTCACCCCCAGACGAACGGACAGTCCGAGCGCACCATTCAGATTCTTGAGGATATGCTCCATGTATGTGTGATTAAGTTTGGAGGGTCTTGGGATCATTTCTTGCCATTGGTGGAGTTTGCTTATAACAGTTATCAGTCCAGCATTCAGATGGCGCCGTATGAGGCTTTATATGGTAGGAGGTGTAGATCTTCGGTGGGTTAGTTTGAGTCAGGTGAGGCCAGGCTACTGGGCACAGAGATTGTTCAGGATGCATTAGAGAAGGTTAAGGTGATTCAGGATAGACTCCGTACAGTCCAGTCCAGACAGAAGAGTTATATGGACAGGAAGGTTCGTGATGTTTCATATATGGTTGGTGAGCGGGTTCTGCTTCGGGTCTCGCCTATGAAAGGTGTCATGAGGTTTGGAAAGAAAGGAAAGCGGAGTCCGAGGTTTATTATCCTTTTTGAGATCTTGAGGCGAGTTTGGAAGGTTGCTTATGAGCTTGCCTTGCCTCCCAGCCTAGCCCGAGTTCATCCGGTATTTCATGTTTCGATGCTCCGGAGGTACCACGGTGATCAGTCGCACGTGTTGGATTTCAGTTCAGTCAAGTTGGACAAGTATCTATCCTATGTTGAGGATCCAGTGGCTATTTTGGACAGGCAGGTTAGAAAGTTGAGGTCAAAGAACATTGCTTCGGTAAAAGTTCAGTGGCGGGGTCAGCCGGCCGAGGAGGCGACTTGGGAGATCGAGCAGGATATGCGCAGCCAGTACCCTCATCTTTTCACTACTTCAGGTATGTTCTCTATGTTCGTTCGAGGAAGAACGAATGTTTAAGTGTAGGAGGATGTAACGACCCGGTCGGTCGTTTTTGGAATTTACGCCCTGATCCCCCATTAACTGCTTCCCTTAAGTTCATTTCTGCTATTTTGGTTTGTCGGGATGTTTGGTGTTAGGATTTAGAGTGTTTACAGACACTTATTCCCTAAATGAGAGCTTAAGTGTTGAAAAATGGTCCATAATCGGAACAGTGTGAAGACGGCCTCGGAATGGAAATTATATGGTTCTGTTTGCTTCGTTAGGTAAATTTGGGGTTGGGAGCATGTTCGGAATGTATTTTGAAAATCCGTAGCTTATTTAGGCTTGAAATGCCGAAGTTTGTAATTTTGAAGTTTCTAGTCCGATAATGAGTTTTTGATCTAAGGGTCAGAATGGAATTCTGAAAGTTGCAGTAGCTCCGTCATGTCATTTGGTATGTGTGTGTAAAATTTCAGTTCATTCAGACGGGTTTTGGTTAGGTTTTTGATCGAAAGCGTATTTGGAAGAAATTTGAGGTTCTTAGGCTTGAATCATTGATTAAATCGGGTTTTCGGTGTTGTTTTAGGTGTTTTCAAGATTTGGTACAAGTTTGAATAAGGTATTAGGTGGTATTGGTATTTTTGGTTGAGGTCCCAGGGGCCTCAGGATGAATTTGGGAGGCTAACGGAAAATTCTGGAAGTTGAGAAGTAGCAGCTCTGCTGCTTCTGGTATCTTTTTGCTTCTGCGGTTCCGGCCTTGGTCATCGCAGAAGCGAGATTGGCTTCCCCCATAGGAACCGCAGAAGCGGTCAATATTTTGCATAAGCAGTACCGCAGGAGCGGTTGTGTATCCACAGAAGTGGAATTTGGTCCCTTAAGTGAAAACCGCAGAAGTGATTGATTTTCCGCATAAGCGGGACCGCAGAAGCGGAAATGACTGTTCAGAATATAGTAGAATCGAGGATTAAGTTTCAAAAGTTGGAAAATCAATTGAGAGCTCGGTTAGAGGCAATTTTCAGAGGGTTTTGAAGAGGAAATTAGTGGGTAACGTTTCTTTAATCCCTTCTAGTTATATTTCATCATTTTGTAGTTAAATCCATCATTAAAATTCGAATTTGGGGTTAAAACTTGAAGAATTTGGTTAAAACTTCTTAGAGCAAACTATTGGGTTTTGAGTGAGGAATTGACCTCCAATTTGGGAGATTTCTATATGGTTGGACTCGTGAGAGTACGAGGGTTCTGTAAATATGAAAATTATTCGATTTCGAGGTGTTGTCCTGAGGGGTCTTTTGGTCATTTTTACCTATTTTCGCGCCTAACTTTAAATTTAATAGTGGAATTAGTTGTTTGCAATATTATTTATGACGTGTAATTGAATTGAATTGATTTGGGCCATTTGGAGTCGGATACTCGTGGCAAGGGCGTGGTTCCTAGTGATATTGAGCCGGTTCGAGGTAAGTGGCTTGTCTAACCTTGTGTGGGGGACCTTTCCCCTTAGGACATGATCCTTGAATATCTGAATGCCTCGTACGTGAGGTGACAAGCGCGTACTTGAGCTAATTGTTGTAAACCCGTTTCTACTTGAAGTATTTAAATTGAGATTTCATGTTTACTTGTTCATTTTAGACTGTAAGTTTAAACCTGTGCTAGCTTAGAGAAGCATGTTTAGCTGACTTACTTGCTTAATTGTTTAACTGTATTATTTGTACTCTATGAAGCATGTTAGACTAGAAATTACTACTACTTGTACTGATTTTGCATTTAGTTTGAGATTATGAGTTGTTGTTGTTGTGTGGTTAATTTGGGACTACGTGACGGCTTCCCGGGAGATCCCCCTGTACTTGATATATTCTAGATTGAGGGTGCGAGATACCAAGAGTTCCCCGGCACAAGTATTTCTATATATTGGGATACCAAGAGATCCCCAGTGTATATGATGAGGATACCAAGAGATCCTCGGAATACCAAGAGATCCTAGTGTATATGATGAGGATACCAAGAGATCCCTAGTGCATATGATGAGGATACCAAGAGATCCCCTTCCTTGTTGAGAGCAGTATTCCTTGTATTGTTACCTTCGATTTCTATTACCGTTCTTCCTTATTTTATCTGGTTTAGATTCTCGCTGTAGACTTTATTTAAAGTGTTTCCGCTATCTTATTATTTATTATGTTTTATCTCAGTAGGGCCCCGACCTTCCTCGTCACTACCCAACCGAGGTTAGTCTTGGCACTTACTGAGTACCGCTGTGGTGTACTTATGCCTCTTCTGTGCATATTTTTCATGTGCAGATCCAGGTTCCTCCACCCCGGCGTACTACCCTTGAGGCGAGGAGTTATATGGAGACTTCGAGGTATATCTGCCGTGTCCGCAGACCAGGAGCCTCTATTCTGTTCCAGCTTTAGTATCTAGTTTATTCATGTCTCTCAATTGTTTAGATATTCTAGAGTTAGAGCAACGTACTATGTTTCTATTAGCATGTGGTTCCCATGAGTTTCCGGGTTTTGGGATTGAGTTGTAGACTTTCGCATTTCTTTTGGTTGTATAAGCCGAGCGACCTTATATGCAGTCATTATTTAATATATGTTCAGTTTTTAATTAATTATTCTGCGAGTTATATTAAATTTCTACATTGTTAGGCTTACCTAGTTGTAGGAACTAGGTGCCATCACGACATGTTCATGGAGGGTGAACTGGGGTGGTGACAAGAACCCTTGACTATTTCTGAGTTTATGAACTAAGTTTGAACTTCTTTGTTTGTATACAATTCTAAACTTTTTTAATTTTCTTCTACGCTAGACTCTTCTAGTGATTGGCATGCTAGTTCTTCGTGTTTAAGCGTGTTTGTATGCTTTTATATGTGTGATGAATATTTCTCCAAAAAGGTTTTCCAACTTTTGATTGATTCAGAACCCTTTTTTAGGTTCGATTGATTGATATTGATTTTCCTTAAGTTAAAATCTTTCCCATCTTTCTGACTTGGTTCATTCATACAAAATCTTCAATTTTTGATTTACTAGCTGTTAATTATTTCCTTTCCTTAAATTGTGTAACCGTGTACTATCAAGACCTTGTCCTTAAATAAACTTCTATGTATTTACCCCTCTTATACTGCTTTGAAAAGGTGTTTGATTAATCTCTTTCCTTAATTATATTTACCCGTTTGAAATTAGAATCCCTTAATTAAAGGGAAACCTTGTGTAATTGATTTCAAACTATTTTCTTACCTATTTCTTCTTGCTTTCTACACTATAAATACATGACCTTCTTTAACACAACACATGATCAATACACATTACACACTCCAGGCACTTATAATCTCATAGTTCTCCTCTAAAATCATAGCATTCTGACTACTTGTTTGCACTTTGGTTTTACAAGACTGCTGCTTTCTTTTGCTTGTTTCCTTGAGATTGGTATGTTCTAGTTTTGGTTTAAGCATCATCCCAATGTGTTTACTTACAGCTTTTACATTCATGTATATTTACTGTTTATATGGAGTTAACATGTTAATTTCCTTTCATCTATGTGCTTTAAGTTGTAGTTCAGAACATGGCAATATTCCAGTTATTGTTCATGTTTGCACTTGATCCCTTAGGGGATCCTAAATCCCAAAACAATGTGTTCTAACAGGCTGGTGGGGTGTGCCAACATTTTCTATTGCTGGGTATGACCACTAGCCTGTCTTTGTCACTTCCCTTTTTCCCTTTTTCCCTTTTTCAGAATTCCTTCTATGCACTTACACTCATTCCTAGTTTCTAAGTTTTGTCCCTCTCCTGTGAGCCTTGACTTGGGACCTTGAGCTCCCTCTGAACTTGAACACTTGAGGGCTGGCCCTTCCACACTACACTATGACTCAATCCTGCAATGTATTTGGGTGTGAACACTGCCCAGAGTCCATGAGGCTCTTAGGGAACTCTCACACACGCCAAATGAGAAATGCTTTGGATATTGATCTTTGGAGTTGGTTTACTTCATACTTCAGGCGGGGAACATGAATCAGGCTCTCCTTGGTTGTAATTTTAATTTTCTTCTAATGTAGTTTCTTTATTTTATTTTTGGACTGTAATAATTTTGTAATAAACCTTAAGGGTGATTAGTGAAAAGGGAAGGGTAACCATGCATGCAAAAGGGTAGATATCATGCTCATAAAGAATTACTACACTTCTATACTCATGTATCATGCTTGCAGCTTTGCATGTCTGCATCCACATAGGATTTCTGCATTCCTGCATCCATGTAGATACCATGTCTATAAGGAATTCTACATTATCACATATAGATACCATGTCTATAAGGAATTTTGCATCTCATATATAGATACCACGTCTATAAGAAATTCTGCATTATCACATATAGATACCATATCTATAAGAAATCCTACATTATCACATATAGATACCATGTCTATAAGAAATCCAGATCCTGCATATGCATTGGTCACTAGGCAAACCTATTTACAGGATTTAAAACTAAACAGCATTCAGATATCATGCTCATAGTATTTCTGCACTCTTACTATGCCTGTAAAAAATGCCTAAAATTAGTAACACCTAGAGAGCATGCCTATAGGAGCTATCAACCAAAATTGAATCATTCATTCGCTTATAAGCCTAAAATCAGTAGTAGCAATAACGTCTGTAGAATTTATGTTCATGTAATTGAAAACTTCTTTTCCTAAATCAGCATACTTCTTTTCTGAAACTGATAGATATCATGCCTATATGTTTTCGTTTAACACTTAGGCAAGCCATAAGGTAACTTATAAACTTGAATCAGATTTTATTAACTACAACCAGCATGCAGGCCTGATTCGGTATTCTTATCTGAAATATGCAATAGATCAGTCTGCCATAACTCTTAAGTTTAATCATACTCCAATCGGTACGTGTAAGACATGCTAAAAACTATATGCTTCTCTTTGTTTTAAGGAGTTTTGTTTTAACCTTTCTATCTGTTATGTGCTTCTCCCCCATATTTGTTACATATGTGTTTTTATTGTCGCCTTAGAATTTTGTCCTTTTAAAATATAAAACCTCACACCCCTTCCCTTTAGGATTAGTAGTCCCAAATACCTCCGGGGCTGATAGGATTGGGGTGGGTAATAGCATGCAATAAGTAAAATGAGACCATTTCGTGTTTAATACCTTAACGGGATGGGAAAGGGTAGATATAGATATGATGACCGCGCGATAACACCACGTGTATAAATGGTTACCGGGTGTTGTGTGGGGTGATCCATATTATTTATAAACTTAGGACCTCCTCCCTTACTTGTTTATTTTATTCAGAATTTCAAACTGCTTTTTCTCAAACTTCAGCTTCTTTAACTGCTTTTAACTTCAATTACTTGCAACAATTATGTGAAAATTCCCCCCTTCTTAAAGGCTGGGGAATTCTTTAAGGCTTTTACCATTTCATGCTATTTGTAACTTTATGCTTCTTTATATGTCTTTACTTGTTTAAATGCCTTTAAGTATTTATTCCTTCTTCTACTATGAAACTGACTTGGATCTTTATTTCTTTCCTTTATTTATCGCTTTCCTTTAATACTGTTGTAATTATTACTTTATGAATGTGCAACTATGTGACAACTTTTTTGATTATTGTAACTGCATATTCAGCATCATATTCCACTTGTGCCAAATAAAATACCATAGCAGCGCTTATAATGAGTGGTTGCACTCTTCCGATATTATCACCCTCTAAATTCAGCAAAGGTATATTTGCGGTAAAACCAGTCGATCAATGGTGTAGTCGACGGTTCCGTGCCTTTCCCTCAAATACTCCATAGAAACCTTACTCTATTTAAAGGGGCATGCATCACTGTCAAACCTACCCGAGTCAGTTATGTTGTCTACATAATGTCTCTTTAAGATAGCCTTGTCCAAGTCCACCGGGTTTTCCCGGGTCTGCATAATGTTTGAAGGAGTCGTATATTCCATTTGACTACTTGTACAAAAGGTACGGTCATAGCAAATCTTACAGCACTTATCCTGACGAGTTCGCTCTTACATCATTGGGGCATATCCATCGAAGGGTCTTTATCTTCATGTTCTATTTCTTGGGGATGATAGTGTTTCCAATGAAGAAAGCAAGAATTCATACTAGGCTAGCTATGGTCACCAAAACTCTAATGGAAGGAATTGACGGACAACCATTCAGTCTTGTGCCAATGATCATTGCAGAAATATACCGAGCCCTAGAAAGGTGTGAACAAGGAACCAAACATTTCGAGGGTTGTAATATGCTACTTCAACTTTGGCTCATGGAACATCCCCAAAAGGGTAAGTACCGAGAGGAAATCCATCGTAGAGACTGGGACGATCATATCGCCTTTCATCATCCAAAGCGGATGAATTACATGCCCAACATGTTCGCCCAACAGGAGAATGTTAGAGAATAGGTCGAACTCTTTGATAATCTGACTGAGGACCAAGTGCAATGGATGTTCGAGTGGTTCCCTATTGACAAATTGGTCGTTTGATCCAGGGATGCGCCATTTCTGATACTGATCGGTTTGAGGGGAACCTACCCTTATGTCCCTCTGCAAGTTATGAGACAGGGTGGCAGGAAGTAAGTTATACCAAGGGTCGACAAGAAGAGTCACTTCCAGGCTGACTTCCAGAACGACGATAGTCCGTACAGGTGCCAGGCTCAGCATATGTGGCACTGTAAAATTGTCTTGGGAAAGGACACCCTCGACCAGATTGCTACCATGCTGGTTATACCCCATACTATTTGGGTTAGCTGGAGGACAATTACAACGGTTTGGGTCAACCCGGGTTTGTTCAAGGTCACAGGATCATCGACAAAAAGGTTGAGGCGCAGGTAAAGTACAACTGACTATGCAAGAGGATTCGGGAATGTGAAAATAAGCACCGTAAAATACAAGAAGCCAATCAAAAACTAATTGAAGAATGGAAGGATATGGCTATCAGCACCAACAAACGACTGGTCTGAGCAGGGTATAGTGGAATTGGAAAGGAAGTTTCTGAAGAGGGTCGAAGATTGTCGAACTGCTAAAGGAAATGAAGGTGGACATCTGGCCAGAGCTTACTTTCTACTAGGACTGCGCGAGCTGGGAGAACTGTTCGAGGGAACTAACAATGTCGAGTCTGGGGAAGGTCCTTCTGGGACCAAATATATAGGAATTTCCATTTTTTTATAAGATGTAATAAGGCCAATGGCTATTAGTGACTTTTTCTTATTTAGTGTCGTTTTGGATTTCGTCTAACTTTTTATCACTGAAAGGAGGCATTTAGCATTCTAAGTTCTCCAAATTGACTTGTTGCTAGGCCTACCTCGGGCACAATGAGGTCCCCCAAAAATTAGGATGCACTTTATATTTCCTGCACTACATGTTTAAATATCGCAACATTTCTTCCTTATGATCCTCACTGACTTATCACCTTTTTGTTTTTACTTTTTTGTTTATTCCCTTTCCCAAAGGTTAGTTCGTGAACTCTGGCAACATCATCATATTTTACAAGATCCAAGGGCCCTCCACCTACTCCTCCTCCTAGTCCTGTCAGACACAAAAGTAAAAGAAGAATGAAAGATTCGAACAACTCAGCTGAACGGGTGGAGGTCACTCGTGGTTCTCTGGTCTCCCAGGAAAATACCTCTAAACTAGAACAAAAACTATTGAAGTTCCAAGAATAACTTGATCAAGTCCGTAATTTGGTGAGTCTATCATTTTCCCTCACCACTCGAGAAGTTACTTTCCCAAATACTCAAAATCCCATACCTCCACAAAATATCCCAAAGCAACCCGCTTCTCACCACCACAGCAATACTTACCACACTCCCAACAATACTCCACTACTCATCCCGAAACCTTTGAAATCCACAAATGACCACGTCCACACCCAACACAACACCCCCATCTACGTGGAGACTGTGTCGCACTCCACCCAGCCCATCTCAAGCACACCCGAGTCTAATGATAAAGACTTGCTCATCAGAAATTTGGCCGAAGAGCTTAAAAGGTTGACCACCAAAATTCAAGGCGCTGAAGGAAGTAAGGGAATTGAGGGGCTAAACTATGAAGATCTATGCATACAGCCCGATGTCAAATTTCCCGAGGGGTACAAACCTCCCAAGTTCAAAATCTTTGATGGTACAGGGGATCCTAGGGTTCACTTGAGAACATACTGCGACAAGCTGGTCGGAGTCTTGAGAACATACCGCGACAAGCTGGTCGGAGTAGCAAGAGAAGAAAAGATCCGTATGAAGCTTTTCATGAGGAGCCTGAAAGGAGATGCTCTGTCTTGGTACATTAGCCAAGACCCAAAGAAATGGTCAAACTGGGTAAGTATAGCATCTTACTTCATGGATAGATTCAGTTTCAACACAGAAAATGCACCAGATGTGTTTTACATTCAAAATTTAAAGAAGAAACCCACCGAAACATTCCGCGAGTATGCCACTCGTTGGAGATCAGAGGCTGCTAAGGTCTGACCTACTTTAGAGGAAGAACAAATGAACAAGTTTTTCGTCCGGGCTCAGGATCCGCAATACTATGAAAGATTGATGCTGATCGAGAATCATAAATTTTCTAACATCATCAAGCTAGGACAAAGGATCGAGGAAGGTATCAAGAGTGGTATGGTTACGAACTTTGAAGCCATGCAAGCTACCAATAAGACTCTACAGTCTGATGGTACGTCCAAGAAAACGTAGGCGCCATAATAGTTGCACAGAGAACCAAATCACCTGTCAAATACCAAACTTACCCAATACCTCCACCTACATATCAGCCCACTCCAAATTATCAAACACTCACACCTTCCTACAAAACTCCACCGCCTGCTTATCAATCACCTCCACCTCCGACATACCAACCTGCTTCATCCAGATATTCCCAACCCACACACGCCTACCAGTCTTACATCACTCAACAATCCCATTATCAATCACCTCCTCCTCATCAAAACTTTCCTAGACCCCGACCAAATTTTGACCGCAGACCTCCCAAATAGTATACTTCCATTGCTAAACCAATTGACCAATAGTACGAAAGGCTCAAAGCTGCTGGTTATGTCACCCCTATCCCTGTTATAACCCCTGAAAACCCTTCCCAATGGGTCAACCCAAATAAAACCTATGCATACCATTCTGGCATGAAAGGGCATACCATTGATGAATGACGCTCCCTGAAAAATAAGATCCAGGCTTTGATTGATAACAAGACCGTCGTGGCAAAGGAGCCTGCTCTGATTTTCTGCAATAACCCTCTACCGGACCACAAGGGTGGGGGTGTTCACATGATTGAAATAGAGGATGATTGGGACCCCAAGGGATCAATTAATTTGATCGCAGAAGGTGACAATCAAAAGAAACCAACAGTCACCCTTAATCCGATTGTAATTCAACCTTCTAGAGACGACGAGGTGAACATGTCCATACCACTTGAGTTTGAAATGCCAACGTCTGTGAAGAAGCCAACAATAATTAAGGTCGAGTTTGGGTCCCCAAAGGCACATGTACCATTTAAGATACTATATTACCTCCCAAAGAAAAAGTGCCCATTCCAGCAGCAATGACAGCCTTAACACCATTCCACACAAAAGCCATACCATGGGACTACACATCCGGGGCAAGAAGGAAAGGGAAAGCCAAGTTTGGGGAAGCAGTTGCGGCATAGGGTATGACAAGAATCGGTAGGGTTTATACCCTAGAACAATTGGATGAGTTGAGTAAGCAGACCTCTGGTCGACAAGCCATAACTGGAACTGGGCCTGATGATCTCTGGAGAAAGATACAAGCGAAGGAATACTCAGTCATTGATCAGCTGAACAAAACACCGGCGCGGATTTCTATCCTTGCTTTGCTACAGAGTTTGATACAGACAAGAATGCCTTGTTAAGAGTGCTGAGTGAGGCAAATGTACCAAGCAACATCACTAGAGGAGAAATGGCAAACATGGTAGGCCAGGTATTGGAAAGTCACAATCACTTTTCATGAAGATGAGCTACCACCAGAAGGGTTGAGTCACAACAAGGCATTACACATCACCGTGCAGTGCGAAGATTATTTTATCACTAGAATCTTGGTCGATGGGGGGTCCAGTCTCAACATTTTTCTATTGGTAACACTCAGGACATTGGGAAAAGGGTTGTATGAAATCAAGGACGGGGCCATCAACGTTAAAGCTTTCGACGGTTCTCAAAGGTCCACTATTGGGGAGATTAGCATATATTTGCAAATGGGGCCTACTTGGTTTGATGTTGATTTTCAAGTGATAGACGTGTCGGCGTCTTGCAATCTATTGTTGGGACGACCATGGATTCATGCCACTGGGGCCGTGGCATCAACACTACATTAGGCAATGAAGTTTTAGTGGAATCACTAAGAGGTGATCATTCACGACGATAGTAGCAATCCCATATACAGTCGCTAGATCATCCCAGCAATCGGAGGAAGAAGAAAGATAGGTGGAGAGACTTATTACCATATTAAACGAGTCAACCCGTTGATAAGGACAAGTGGTGGGAAAACGAAATTGAAAGTATATTGAACTGGTGCGGATATGATTCTGGCAAGGGGCTTGGCAAGAATCTCCAAGGAATCGCTAAGCCCATCAAGCTCAAGAAACATAGAACCACCTTCGGATTAGGATATGAGTATACCTGGAAAGAATTCAATGAATAGTCGCCACCCTGGCACGGTCCTTACTATCCATCGGAGCAGTCGATACAAGAATCTCCAAGGAATCGCTAAGCCCATCAAGCTCAAGAAACATAGAACCACCTTCGGATTAGGATATGAGTATACCTGGAAAGAATTCAATGAATAGTCGCCACCCTGGCACGGTCCTTAGTATCCATCGGAGCAGTCGATACCCCGTTTGGAGCAGACCTTCCAATCGACCGAGGTCATCTATGGGTCAGAATAAGAAGAAGCCCTAGCAGCAATGAGGAATTTGTTCCTAGAAGACGATAATATGGATTGCTATGTCATTCTCGAGGAGGAGCGGGAGGAAGGCCCTTCCATACAGGCCATAAGCCAAGGAGCACACTTCAACAATTGGACCGTCAAAACCACCCGAGCCCGGTGTGCCTCGGGGTAGCAAGGCTGAACAAGCACCATGCACTATTTTACTTTTACTAGTTTACTTTCCTCTCGCATTTTTATTTTTTGCAAGAAAGAGCTTAGATGTTCAAAACATTTATGGAATTTATAAAGCATTTCAATTTTATTAAATCTTACTCTTATTATCTCATTACTTTACTTATACAGCATTACTATTTCTTATCTTGATGAACCAATAATTGTGACATGCAACGAGACAATGCAACAAGCAGACATAGACTCCGAGGAAGATGATATACTGGAAGAGATTGTCAAAGAAGTTGAGAATTTTGAGAATAGACCTAAGTCCAACCTGGACGAGACTGAGATCGTTAACCTGGGAGATACAGAAAATGTCAAAAAACACAAATCAGCATTTATTTGTCACCATCAGAGAAGGAAGGGTATACACAGTTTCTAAGATTATGAGGATATATTTGCCTAGTCATACGATGACATGACTGGTCTGAGTACATCTATTGTAGCTCACAAATTGCTGACCGATCCAACATGTCTGCCAGTAAAGAAGAAGCTCAGAAAGTTCAAGCCAAATATGAGTTTGAAAATCAAGGAAGAGGTCACTAAGCAGGTCAAAGCTAACGTTCTCAGGGTAGTGGAGTATCCAACATGGTTAGCCAACATCGTGCCAGTGCCGAAGAAGGACGGGAAGGTTAGAGTTTGTGTTGACTACCGGGATCTCAACCGGGCTAGTCCAAAAGATGTCTTCCCCTTACCGAACATAAACATCCTGATTGACAATTGTGCCAAACACGAGTTGCAATCATTTGTAGATTGTTTTGCTGGGTACCATCAGATCAGGATGGATGAAGAAGATGTCGAGAAAATAGCTTTCATTACGCCATGGGGAATGTACTTCCACAAGATGATGCCCTTCAAGTTAAAGAATGTAGGGGCCACCTACATGAGGGCCATCATCACCATTTTCCATGATATGATAAACAAGGAGATCGAAGTGTATTTAGATGATGTCATCATCAAGTCCAAGAAAGCCATTGATCATATAGAAGATTTGAGGATGTTCTTCAATAGACTGAGGAGGTACAACTTAAAGTTGAATCCCGCGAAATGTGCATTTGGGGTTCCTGCCGGGAAACTACTTGGGTTCATCGTGAGTCGCCGAGGGATAGAACTGGATGCATCAAAGATCAAAGCCATTCAAGAATTGCCACCACCAAAGAACAAGAAGGATGTAATGAGTTTCTTGGGGAGACTTAACTACATCAGCCGGTTCATAGCCCAATCTACGGTTATCTTTGAGTCGATCTTCAAAATGTTGAAGAAGGATGTCACCACCAAATGGACTGATGAATGCCAGAAAGCTTTCGACAGAATCAAGGAATACTTACCAACACCACCAGTCTTGGTTCCGCATGAGCCAGGTAGACCTTTGCTACTCTACATCGCAGTGTTAGATAGTGCAGTGCCTTCGATTGCGTCCTAGGGTAACACAATGAAACAGGGAAGAAAGAGCAAGCCATTTATTATCTCAGTAAGAAGTTCACCCCGTACGAAGCTCGGTATTCTCTATTAGAACGCACCTGCTGTGATCTAACTTGGGTGGCCAAGAAGCTGAGGCACTACTTCTGTGCCTATACTACATATCTCATATCCAGGATGGATCCTTTGAAGTACATCTTTCAGAAGCCCATGCCCACTAGTAAGCTAGCCAAGTAGAAAATCCTTTTGAGTGAATTTGACATTGTCTACGTGACTCAGAAAGCAATCAAGGGATAGGCGCCAGCAAATCACCTTACTGAAAACCCTGTAGACGGAGAATACGAACCCCTAAAGACATTTTCCTGACGAAGAGGTATCGTTCATAGGAGAAGACATTGCAGAGTCCTATGATGGTTGGAGGATGTTTTTTGACGGAGCAGCAAATTTTAAAAGAGTTGGCATAAGAGCAGTCCTAGTATCAGAAACTGGCCAGCATTACCTAGTGTCCGCCAAGCTCAGGTTTCCCTGCACTAACAATATGGTCGAGTACGAAGCCTGTATCTTAGAGCTCAAGATGGCCATTGACATGAGCATCCAAGAGTTGCTAGTGATTGGAGATTCAGACTTGCTTATACATCAGGTTCGAAAAGAATGGGCAACCAAGAACTTCAAGATACTCCCATACCTGCATCATGTACACGAGTTGAGAAAGATGTTCACAAAGACGGAATTTCAGCATGTTCCTAGAGTCCAGAATGAGTTTGCCGATGCATTGGCTACCCTATCATCCATGATACAGCACCCAGATACGAACTTCATTGATCCTATTCCAGTGAAGTCCATAATCAGCCAGCTTATTATGCTCATGTTGAAGAAGAAGCAGATGAAAAACCTTGGTTTCACGACATCAAGGAATATTTGGCAAAAGGAGAATATCCAGAGCTTGCAAATACTACTCAGAATCGCACACTTCGAAGATTGTCCAACAATTTCTTTCACAGTAGAGGAATCCTATATAGAAGGACTCCTGATTTGGGGTTACTAAGGTGTGTTGACGCAAAGGAAGCATCCAAGATACTAGAAGAAATCCATGCCGGGACCTGCGGTCCACATACGAACGGCTTTGTCTTAGCCAAGAAAATACTCCAGGCAGGTTATTTTTGGATGACTATGGAGACAGACTGCATCCAGTACGTCCGAAAATTCCACCGCTGTCAGATACATGCTAACATAATAAAGGTACCTCCCAATGAGCTTAATACAACAAGCTCGCCATGGCCGTTCGTCGTATGGGGAATGGATGTTATCGAACCAGTCGAACCTGCCACATCAAACAGGCACAGCTTTATCCTAGTAGCAATTGATTATTTCAACAAATGGGTTGAAGCAGCATACTATAAAGCAGTGACTAAGAAAGTCGTGGAAGACTTCGTCCGTGACCGTATCGTTTGTCGATTTGCGATTCCAAAATCAATCATTACTGACAATGGATCTAAACTTAATAGTGACTTGGTGAAAGATATGTGTGAAACCTTCAAGATCAAACACAAGAATACCACAGCTTACAGGCCCCAAATGAATGGAGTTATAGAAGCCGCCAATAAGAATATCAAGAAGATACTGAGAAAGATAATAGAAAAGCATAAGCAGTGGCATGAGAAGTTATCATTTGCTTTATTGGGGAACTGCACCAGAGTCCGCACATCAACTGGTGCAACTTCTTACATGTTGGTTTATGGTACAGAGGCAGTCATTTCCGCCGAGGTAGAAATTCCCTCCCTAAGGATCATACAGGAAACAGAACTCGATGATGTAGAATGGATGAAAAGATGTTACGAGCAGCTGGCTCTTATATATGGAAAAATAATGAACGCAGTTTGCCACAGTCAGCTTTATCATAACAGAATGTCCAGAGTTTACAACAAGAGAGTCAAACAAAGACGGTTCACACTGGGGCAGCTGGTGTTAAAGAAGATTTTTCCACATCAAGATGAAGCCAAAGGGAAATTCTCTCCCAATTGGCAGGGTCCATACATGGCTCATTGGGTTCTGACAGGAAGAGCCCTTATACTCGTAGAAATGGACGGAGAAGTTTGGCCAAAGTCGATTAATTCAGATGCAGTCAAGCGATACTATGTGTAATTTTATGCTTTTCCTATATGATGTAATTTGAACTACGTCTGACCTGATTCCTGTTTAAGACAGGATACGTAGGTAGCCTTATGGGTTCAGTCACAATTCAATAAAATTTTCATTTCCCCCAGCAATTGGAAACTGTGGCAGAATTTTGAGGAGGACCCTCAAAATTTCGAAGTAACTTCAGCTGATCATCGCAAGCAACTATCAGAAGTAGCAACCCAGTAAACTGGGGCAGAATTTTAGGGAGGACCCTCAAAATTCTGGAATGAGAGAGGTTGCAATGTCCTGAACTACATCACAGTCATCGGTTCATCTAAAAACTATTTATTATATATTTACGTCATATCTTTAACAAACTCATGCATGTTTATTGTTGAAATCGCTCTGTTCAGCAACACTACCTCTATGATACATACTGTGTCATCAGATCAAAGCCGAACAGGGCAGGCAAAGTTAGCAGGGACACGAGCTAACCTTTCCCCTTTACAAAATTCACGACTTTTCTTTGGATGTAGGCACCCAAGTCGCAAAATCATATGTTATACATTTATACTGTTCAGGAATACAACTCTTAGAACCGTCGCACCTATTCACATTTTGTCATCCGCATACAATATCCCCAGCATTCGCAATATCATAATCAGCTGCCAGCTATCAACTAAGAATTTTTATCATTATTTGTCTTTC
Source organism: Nicotiana glauca (assembly GCA_026770625.1). NCBI lineage: Eukaryota > Viridiplantae > Streptophyta > Magnoliopsida > Solanales > Solanaceae > Nicotiana > Nicotiana glauca. The sequence goes on from MDKF010877722.1 coordinate 50,086, forward strand.
ATCTTTTGCATAAGGCTACCATTCTGCCTTCCGAGGTTAAGCTTTACCTCCATCTGCATTTCCTACATTGCATAAGGCTACCATTCTGCCTTCTAAGACTAAGTTCTTTCTCAATCTTCATTTTTTGTATTGCATAAGGCTACCATTCTGTCTTTCGAGACTAAGCTCTGTCTCCATCTGCATTTCTTTCATTGCATAGGCTACCATTCTGCCTTCCGAGACTAAGCGTTGTCTCCATCTACATTTTTTGCATTGCATAAGGCTAAAATTCTGCCTTCTGAGGTTAAGCTCTACATCCAACTGTATTTCTAGCATTGCATAAGGCTACCATTCTGCCTTCCGAGGTTAAGCTCTACCTCCATCTGCATTTCTTCCATTGCATAAGGCTAACATTCTGCCTTCTGAGGTTAAGCTCTACCTCAATCTGCATTTCTTGCATTGTGTAAGGCTACCATTCTGCCTTCCAAGGTTAAGCTCTACCTCCATCTGCATTTCTTGCATTGCATAAGGCTACCATTCTGCCTTCCGAGACTAAGCTCTGTCTCCATCCGCATTGGCTAAAAATCGCACATCATCGGCTGAAATTTTGCACCTTTACTTATCTTTTGCATGGCTGAAATATCGCCACCTTTATTTAAATCTTGCATTAGCTGAAAAATCACCACTTCATCTAAATCCTGCATCGGCTGAAAGATCGCCATTTTACTTACATTTTGCATGGCTAAAATATCGCCACTTTTATTTATGTCTTGTATTGGATAAAATATCGCCACTTTATTTATGCTTGCATGGCTGAAAGATCGCCACCTCATTGTATTGGCTGAAAGATCGCCACCTTTATTTACATCTTGCATCGGCTGAAAGATTGCCACTTTATTAAATCCTGCATCGGTTGAAAGATCAGCATTTTACTTACATGGCTGAAATATCGCCACTTTATTTACACTCTCATGGGCTGAAAGATCACCACCTATCGCATTGCATGCGTTGAAAGATCGCCAAACTATCCAAAGGCATCATTGTTCAGAGGCACCATCTTTATAGCCCGAGAATGCCATGCCATCGACTGAGGACCCCGTTTATCTCTTGCATATCATTATTCAAAGGCATCATCGCTCGGAGGCATCATTCTTATAGCCTGAGAGCATCATTTCATAGTCTGCGAATCTTGTATTATATGCTTCATGGACCAGGACATCATGGTCTATGAACGTCATCCTAACCGCCTAAAGATAGCATTCATGGTCAAACGAGAACTTGTATCATGTTTAAATTTATACACAATATATGTGAGTATTGCTTATCTATAGGTAAACCGGCTAGCAACGACCATCTCAGCAGGAGCGATCCCACTCCGGTTCCCGCGACCCTATTAGACTCTTAACCGTCTATCCCAACCTAAATATCGCGTCCGTTCTTGAAAGATCTCCATCGACATACTTTGCCGACGGATCCTGAACTACATATGGCCTGATTCCTGTAAGACCAAGGATATGTAGGCAGCTCAATAACCAGAGCACGGTCAATCTCTTCAAACCACTTCACTCGATCAAAATTGGCCATCATGTCTTTACCCGACAACTCTTTCATTTTTTCCGGGTAAAGAGGGTCAGCTGTTGATACCCAATTTTTCCCTGTATATTTTTTTATATGAAAATAGTATCAATATATATACATATATATATATATGTGTGTGTGTGTGTGTGTGTGTCCAAATGTTTTAGTATTTTTCCTAATTTAAAAAAAAAACTAAATCAATTTATTGCCCTATTTAGCAATACACAAACCAATAATTATTCCTCCAATTATTATTTTTATGATTAATTTATATTATTCTCATATTTATTTCAAAATATATCTAAGGTAATTTTTGCACATTTTTACAAATTTATTTAGTATTTTTAAAGCTAAATTGCATATAATTATAATTTTAGCCTATTTTAAGATTTGAATAGCGTTTACAGTTATAAAATTTATTCCAGTATTTTTAATTTAATGATTATATATTATTTATTAATTTAGTACCTTTAATTTGGTTCAAAAAATAATTTTACTATTTTTATAAATTTAAAAGGGAAAAGTGGCTATTTAACTGATAGCCTCATTCGCATTTCAATTATACCCAAATGCGAATAGGGAACTGTGGCTATTTAACTAAGAGTCCATGAGTCTCTTAGGGAACTCTGACACACCCCAAATGAGAAAGGCTTTGGATCTTGATCTTTGGAGTTGGTTTACTTCATGCTTCAGGCGGGAAACCTGAATCAGGCTCTGGGGTGATTAGTGAAAATGGAAGGGTAACCATGCATGCAAAAGGGTATATATCATGCTCATAGGGAATTACTACACTTCTATACTCATGTATCATACTTACAGCTTTGCATGTGTGCATCCAAATAGATATCTTGTTCATAGGATTTTCTGCATTCCTGTATTCATGTAGATACCATGTCTATAAGGAATTCTGCATTATCACATATAGATACCACGTCTATAAGGAATTTTTCATCTCATATATAGATACCACGTCTATAAGGAATTCTACATTATCACATATAGATACCATGTCTATAAGAAATCCTGCATTATCACATATAGGTACCATGTCTATAAGAAATCCAGATCCTGCATACGCATTGGTCACTAGGCAAACCTGTTTATAGGATTTAAAACTAAACAACATTCAGATATCATGCTCATACAATTTTTGCACTCTTACTATGCTTGTACAAAATGTTTTAAATCAGTAACACCTAGAGAGCATTCCTATATGAGCTATCAACCAAAATTGAATCGTTCGTTTGCTTATAAGTCTAAAATCAGTAGTAGCAATAACGTCTGTAGAATTTATGTTCATGTAATTGACAACTTCTTTTCCTAAATCAGCATACTTCTTTTCTAAAACTGATAGATATCATGCCTATAGGTTTTCGCTTAACACTTAGGCAAGCCATAAGGTAACTTATAAAATTGAATCAGATTTTATTAACTACAACCAGCAGGCAGGACTGATTTGGGATTCTTATCTGAAATATGTAATAGATCAGTCTGCCATAACTCTTAAGTTTAATCAGACCCGAATCAGAACGTGTAAAACATGCTAAAAACTATATGCTTCTCTTTGTTTGAAGGAGGTTTGTTTGAGCCTTTCTATCTGTTATGTGCTTCTCCCCCATATTTGTTACATATGTGTTTTGATTGTCGCCTTAGAATTTTGTCCTTTGAAACTATAAAACCTCACACCCCTTCCCTTTAGGATTAGTAGTCCCAAATACCTCCGGGGCTGATAGGATTGGGGCGGGTAATAGCATGCAATAAGTAAAATGAGACCATTCCGCGTTTAATACCTTAACGGGGTGGGAAAGGGTAGATATGGATATTATGACCATGCTATAACACTACATGTATAAACGGTTACCGGGTGTTATGTGGGGTGATCCATATTATTTATAAACTTAGGACCCCCTCCCTTACTTGTTTATTTTATTCAGAATTTCAAACTGCTTTTTCTCAAACTTCAACTTCTTTAACTGCTTTTAACTTCAATTACTTGCAAAAATTATGTGAAAACTCCCCCTTTTTGACTCGTTTATTCAGAATTTTAAAACTGCTTCTTCTCAAATTTCAGCTTCTTTAACTTCGTTTAACTGTAATTACTTACAACAATTATGTGAAAACCCCCTCATATTTGTAACTCTTACTTGTCTACTTGTTGTTTGCACTTAAAGTCAGTATTATAGTATGGATTCGGGCTATAATAAAATCTTAATTGCCCTGGAGGACCAAGAGAAAAGCACTTTCACATGCCCATATGGTACATTTGCTTTCTCCCGGATGGCATTCGGGTTGTACAATGCTCCGACAACCTTCCAACATTGCATGATGGCTATTTTCACCGACATGGTGGAAGATATATTGGAGGTATTTATGGATTATTTTAGTGTGGTTGGTGATTCCTTTGAAGAGTGCTTGGTAAACTTGGATAGAGTCTTGGCCCAATGTGAAGAAAGTAATCTCGTTTTCAATTGGGAAAAATGCCATTCTATGGTTGAAGAAGGTAGTGTTGGGTCACAAGATTTATAAGCATGGGATTGAGGTAGACAAGGCTAAGATTGAGGTGATTTTGAGGCTTCCTCCCCCCACTTCTGTCAAAGGGGTGAGCAGTTTTCTTGGGCATGCCGGGTTCAACCGGCGGTTTATCAAAGATTTCTCGGAGGTTGTGAACCCCCTTTGCAAGTTGCTAGAGAAAGAGGCTAAGTTTTTTTTTTATGAAAAATGCATGGAGGCCTTTGAACTTCTAAAGCACAAGTTGACCACCACCCCGATCATTACCGCACCTAATTGGAGTTTTCCCTTTGAACTAATGTGTGATGCAAGTGACGTTGTAGTGGGGGCGGTGTTGGGCCAACGAATGAGCAAAATGTTCCATCCCGTGTACTATGCAAGTAAGACTATGAATGAAGCTCAACAGAATTACACGGTGACGGAGAAGGAATTGTTGGCCATTGTATTTGCCGTGGAGAAATTTAGGCCATATCTTATGGCAGCCAAGGTAATTGTGCACACCGACCATGCCGCCCTTAGGTATTTGATGACCAATAAGGATTCCAAGGCAAGATTGATGAGATGGGTATTACTTCTTCAAGAGTTTGATTTAGAAATAGTGGAGCAGAAGGGAAGTGAGAACCAAGTTGCGGACCATTTGTCCTGCTTGGGGGAGGAAGGAAGGCCATGTGACGGCCTTGAGATAAATGATACATTCCCCGACGAGCAACTTCTTTCCGTGTCAATGTGTGACATGCCATGGTTAGCGGACATTTCCAATTTCATTGTAACTGGAATTGCCCCGTGTGAGCTCTCTTCCAACCAAAGGAAGAAACTCAAACGGGATAGTTTGGATTTTTATTAGGATGATCCGTACTTGTCTAAGATTTGCACGGATGGTGTGATTAGAAGGTGTGTCTCGGAGGGAGAACAATTGAGTATTTTGGAGTCTTGTCACTCCTCCCGCTATGGTGGCCATTATGGAGGGGTGAGGACGGTTTCAAAAGTTTTGAGTTGTGCTTTCTATTGGCCGACTTTGTTTAAAGATGTGAGTGATTTAGTTAAAAGATGTGATCAATGCCAACGAGCGGGCAGGATTTCCAAGAAAGACGAGATGCCTCTTAACACAATTCTCGAAGTTGATATCTTTGATGTTTGGGATATTGATTTTATGGGCTGTTTTGTTAGCTCGTGTGGGAACACTTACATTCTTGTAGCAGTGGACTATGTGTCAAAATGGGTTGGGGCCATGGCCTTGTCTAACAATGAAGCTAGGGGTGTGGTGGAATTTCTTAAAAAGAGTATCTTCACAAGATTTGGTACACCCCGGGCAATCATTAGTGATGGAGGATCGCACTTTTGTAATAGAGCTTTTGATGCCTTGTGCTCCAAGTATGGTGTCAACCATAAAGTCTCTACACCTTACCATCTGCAATCAAGTGGGCAAGTTAAAGTATCAAATAGAGAAATCTAGAGCATTCTGTCCAAAACTGTCAATGCAAATAGGACCGATTGGTCTAAAAAGTTAGATGATGCTCTATGACCTACCGGACCGCATACAAGACCCCAATTTGTATGTCGCTGTACCGGTTGGTGTTTGGGAAAGCATATCACCTACCAGTGGAATTGGAGAATAAGGATATGTGGGCTTTGAGGAAGCTTAATTTTGAGAGGGATGTTGCGGCCAATCTTCGTGTTTAAAAACTCAATGAACTTGATGAATTTTGGTCCCATGCATACTCTAGTTTGTCCTTGTATAAGGATAAGATGAAGTACCTTCATGACAAATATGCTCATGGAAAGGAGTTCAAAGTTGGTGATTTGGTCCTCTTGTTCAATTCTCATCTAAGGCTGTTTCCCGGAAAGCTGAAATCAAAGTGGAGTGGACCATTTGAAGTTGTATGTGTAACCCCATTTGGTGCTCTATATTTGAAGAACAAAAGTGGTGAAATCTATAGGGTGAATGGGCACCGTGTCAAGCATTATCTTGGGAAGTTTGATGATAGCCATGTGGTGGATGTTGTTCATTTCAAATGATGTGATTGTAACCCGTGTCGTGTCGCGACATTAAATCAGGCGCTTCTTGGGAGGCAACCCATGTGTTTTCTTTGATTTTCTTGGTAGTTAGGATTTATTTCTGAGCTAATTGGTACAGGGATTGAGTTGATGCAGTACTGGACATAATTGCAAAAGTGTTAAGTCTCTAAAGTTTTCCAGTGCAGCCGCACGTCCATTTTGTGCGGTCCGCACTGGTGTGAGCAATAAATGAGGACTCTCTGAAGTTTGCCACCGCGGCTGCATGGCATTTTGTGCGGACCGCGGTGGACCTCCGTGGCCGCGGTCGCTTTTGTGCGGACCGCGAAGGTTCCCTTCTCAAGCTTCTTCTGCATAAACCCAGTGCGGTTCGCGGTCTGTTTTGTGGCCGCGCTGGTAGGTAAGGTTGGGTCCCACTATTTCCTATAAATAGACCTAGGGGTCACCATTTTACACTTTTTGAAATTTTAACACTCAGACCCCTAAAAGCTACTGTTCATTCTTGCTTAGACTGATTAATTGCATCTCATCTTCATAATCTGGTAACATTTCATCCGTCTTTATTTGTTTAATTTTATAATTTCACTTTATTGTTCATGCCCAGTAGCCACAACTTCTTTCTCTTCTCGTTTTTCTTTAGTTTATTAGCTTAGGTTAGTTTATATGTTACTTTCTAAGTGCTTCATGGGCATAATGAGTTGTAAATTGAGTAGGGACAAAGTAGGGTGAAAACTTGAACAAAATTGCAAAAATTAGAAACCCTAATTTAGTGCCCTAAATTAGCACCCTTCGCGGACCGCGGTCACTTTTGTGTGGTCCGCGGTGCTTATGTTCTGAAAGTTGACCTATGCCAGCGCGGGCGCATTGCACTTTATGCGGTCCGCACTGACCCACCGTGACCGCATTACCATTTTGTGTGGGCCGCGGTGGTGAGATTCAGAGAGTATGTTTGGGGGGCCTTATACTTGTGCGAACTGCGGTCAATTATGTGCGATTCATTGTGGCCTCTGTGCGCCCGCACATCCATTTTGTGCGGCCCGCACTGGCCTGTTCCTGTACTTTTTCTGCAACTTCTGAGCTTCCGTTCTGCAATTCATTCTGCTTCTGTTTCACTGCATGTGCTTAGACTAACAATGTTAGATGCGTGTGTTTGCAGACAATAGTTAAACAACGAGGTGGCAAAGGATCAAAACAACCTAGGAGAGGTGATTCCTCCCGAGGGGGCAAAGGAAAGAGATTGGTAAAACTCACTCCCCAAGCTCGGGAAAACATCAAAAAGACTCGAAAGTTGATAAAAGTTGTAGATAGAGCTGCTTCTCATTCCTCGGGGAGTGAGTATATGCCATCCCAAGACATCTCCTCAGGCTCAGTCCCAACTCACATCACCACCAACTTCCAACAGACTCATGCCCCTCCAGCATGACCCACTATCAAGAGACCAGTGAATGTAGTTTCTGATTCATCTGAAGAGTCAACAACTGGTAGTGGGGATGACTCCACCTCCCCAACAGGTTCATTATCTGGGGAGAGTGCAGGTGGAGATGAGGGTGGTGAACCTCAGGTGGGGGGAAATTGACCAAACTAGGAAAGCCAAAGTGTGGGAAGATAGATTTGTGAGCCTAGTGGCTTACCATAAGTTTAGGGAGTGGTGGACGGTGAGGCATTTGATACCGGAGAGGAGCTTTATTGACAAAGACTTACTACCCCACAACCCTAGCGTGCAGAGGGAGTTTAGAACTAGACCAGGCTGGGAGATATTTATAGAGAAGTGTATTGAGGCAAATGAACATATGGTCAGGGAATTCTATTGTAATGTGGCCCACATCATCAAGGGTTCCAAAGTGACCAAGGTTTGAAACAAAAAGGTGTTGTTTGACGGGCAGTCTCTGAATGAATATTTGGGCTTCAATGAAGAGGACGAGACTCTATATTAGGCAAAGTTGGAGATGGGTGAGGGGGTCCGTCCATAGTTGGCCCAATACTTGGCAATCCCAGGTACCGTTCCTGAGTGGTTGACTGCGGGGGTAAAAATACTAAGGGGGACCCAGAACTTTGAAGCTTAGGGTTGGGAGACCTTCGTTTGCAGCAGGATGGACCCTACCACGCATGACCAGATTCTTCCTATCCATCGGGCTGTGTTGGTTGCATCGATCATTGTGGGATACCCCATCAATGCGGGGAATGTGATGTCTTGTTGTTGATAACCAATTTTTTCCTACATAATTTTATACTCAAAATATTCTCAAAATAGCATGTACATGCATATATAAGCATGCCCAAGAATTTTGACATTTTTTCTAATTTTTAAAATCATTTTATTATTTGTTTTGGCAGTACAAAATCCAATAATTATTCCCAAAACTATCATTTTGGTGAGTAATTTATTTCCATCCTCATATTTATGCCACAATATAATTAAGGTAATTTTTGTTCATTTTTTTACAAATTTATTTGGTATTTTAAAAGCTAAATTGCATTCAATTACGATTATAGCCTATCTTATGCTAAATTGCATTCAATTCCGATTATAGCCTATCTTACGATTAATAAATATCTTATAACCATAAAATTGGTCCCAACACTTTTAAATTAATATTTATACATTATGAATCAGTTCAATGCTTTTAATTTGCTTTTAAAATTATTTTTACTATTTTTTATAAAATAAAAAGGGAAAACTGGCTATTTAACATTTAGCCTCATTTTATTACTATCATAGCGTATTCATATTTTAATTTTAACTCTCAATTTACCCAATCATAACCCTTAATTGGACCAGCCCAATTTTGTTTTAACCCAGCCCCGATCTGTCCCAAACGACCCGCCCGGTTCCTATTATTGATGCAGGTCGTTGATCATTTTGATCAACGGCCATAAGCCACCCTTACCTTTTTTAACTCCAAACGAGTACCCTAATCTCTCATTTCCCATCTGATAGCCGCCCCTGAATCCTCTCATCTCTCAAACTCTCTCGAAACCCTAGCTACACTCACCGTCTTCGACCTCTGACTCACCGAAATCCATGGCTTCTCAGGCCATGGATGATCTATGCTCATCTCCTACTGCTCTTATGCGCCTGATACTCGAAGGTTCAAGGCTAGACCTCGAAGGTCTTCACTCAGACCTCCATCGACTTGAGGTTTTCGGCCATCTCCGGCCTGGCTCTGGCATATCTTAGCCTCCTGAGCCTGTTTCCAGCCTTATACGACTTAGAACGGACCCTTTCCAATCCTTTCTCATTCTAGGGTTCATTTGAAACCCTAGCTGTTCGAGGTTTTTCTCCGATTCTCTTCAGATCTATGTGTATTCATGCTCTATTTTTGAGTTTTTAAAAGATTTCCCCAACTTTTCTTTAAAAATTTTACTTTCAAAGTCATTTCATTCCGATTTAGGGTTTCTGAAAATGCTTAAGTGCTTTTCTGACTCTTCTTTTCCCTTCTTTGTGTATGTATGTCTCTGCTATGATCCTATGTTTTTCTTTTACCATGCATGTTCCTCTACTGTGTTTCTACGCTATGTGCTTTTATGCTCTTCACGATGTTCTGCTATTTTCTTTCACCATGATCTCGTCTACTTTATTTTTCTACTATGTTCATTAAGTGTTCTTACTATTTTGTCTTTTCAAGTTTCCTCTAGAATAACCTACTTAAGCATGTTTTCCTCTACTGTTTCTTTTGCTTCCATTATTAAACTTTCTAATGTATTTGCTTGTTCCCTTATTTTTGTCTTCTTTGCATCTAATTCAAGCCAAACCCTAGGATTTTAGGGTTTTTGGCGAGTTTGGTCTTGTGTGTTTGGACTAGGGTTCTATTTGAGCCCTGGACTCTCTCAAAATCGCTTTGGATCTATATATTAAATTCGAACCCTTTTGTGTATGACTCTGAATTCTTCTATACTAGACTCTTCTGATTAGCATGACAGTCCCTTTTATATGTGTGTTAAAATCTTTCTTCAAAAAGGTTTTCCAACTTATGTTCGAATCAGAATCCTAATTTTTTTGGAGTTAATTGATTGTTGCTGATTCTTCTTAAGTAAAGCTTCTCTTTACCTTTTTCTTACTTGGTTCATTCATACAAAAAATTTTACTCATGATTTTTTGGCTATCAATTGGTTTCCTTTTCTTAATTTTCACAACCGTGTACTGTCAAAACCCTTTCCTTAAATAACTATTATGTATTTACCCCTTCTTGCACTACTTTGAAAAATGTTTAGTTGACCTCTTTCCTTATTTACTTTGTCCGTTTGAAATCAGAATCCCTTAATTAAAGGGAAACCTCGTGTGATTGATTCTCAAACTATTTTCTTACCTATTTCTGCTTTTTTCTGCACTATAAATACATGGCTTCTTTCAACACTACACACACGAGTAAGCACACAAAGAAATCACAACTCTCTTCTAAACTTGAACTCTTGCTTCTTGACTTCACTTTGGCTTTCATAAGGCTATTGTTTCTCCTTACTTGCTTCATTGAACTGGTATGTCCTAAAATTAATTTCATTATCATTCTAATGTGTTTATTCATAGTTTTTGTATCCATGTATGCTTTCAACTCTCTGCAAAGCTAATTTTGAAGTACCTACATGCTTTTTCCTTCTCTTTCTTTGTATGAACAATTGCTCCCATACCTCATTCCCCTATGTGTGCTGAGTTAGGGTATGGTCTGGCAGCATCCCAATTATTGTCCAGCGCTGAACCTAACCTTCAACAAGGTCTTAACTCCCCAATTCTAAGGCTGCCCTGGCCTCCCCTTAATTCCCTTTTATTGCACTTGCATTTACTCCTAGTCTCTAAGTTCTGCCCCCCCTCCCCCCATCCTATGATCCTTGCCTTGGGACCTTGAGTTCCCTTTGAACTTGGACATTTGAGGTCTGGCCTTTCCACACTACACTATAATATGATTCTGCAATGATATTTGGGGTGTAAGCATTGCTTGGAACTCATGAAGTTCCTTGGAACTTTGACACATCCCAAATAAGAGAAATGCTTTGGAAAATCCGATCCTGGAAGTTGGTTTATCTTATATTATTAGACTTTGAGTCTGGATTAGGCTGATTAGATGTAGATGTAATCACTGATGTATTTTTATTCTTTCCTCTAATTCATTTGGTCTGTAATAAATTTTGTAATAACTATTAGGGTGTATAGTGAAAGGGATGGGATTGAATGTGTGCGAAGGTATAGATACCATGTTTTAGGGATATTTACTTTCAAAGTTTAGCATCTCATGTAGATACCATGTTTTAGGAATTGTTACTTTCAAAATTCAGCATCTCATGTAGATACCATATTTTAGGAATTACTACTTTCAAAAAATTCTGCATCTCATGTAGATACCATGTTTGTAGGACTTACTACTTTCAAACTTCTGCATCTCACATAGATACCATGTTTATAGGTTTTCTGCACGTCGTATAAATACCATGCCCATAAAATCGTCACTGAAACTCTGCAGATCATATAGATAATGTGTCTATAGGAGTTAAAATAACCAATTACATATAGATGACCTGACCATAGGACCTATGCATGACAATAACAGCGATAAAATCAGTGATGCCTAGAAAGCATGCTTATAGGAGCTATCAACTAAATCTGAGTCGCCCATTCACTCCTAAGTTTAAAATGAGTGGTAATTTGTTTAACACTCGCAGAGATTTACAACCAACAATGCTTTTTTTTCAATCAGTTTATTCCTCCATTAATAGATATCATGTCTATAGGTCCCGTTTAACACATAGGCAAAATAGTTAAGTAATTAATCAACTATGTCAGTTTTTCAACAACTACATCTAAGCGAGACTAATTTGGACTCCCTATCTGGGAAATATGTGGTAAATCAACATATCATATGCCTTAATTTAATTCAGACCAAATCAGTATGTGTAAGACATGCTAAACAATGTGTTTCTCAAAATGAGAAGGCCTATTTGAGCCCTTAGTTACTAGTTCCCCTTTAACTGCATTATGTGTTTTGACTGTTGCCCTAGATTTTTATTCTTTTAAACTCTGAAAAGCCAAGCTCCCTCCTTTTTAGGATTAGTAGTCCCAACTGCCTCCGGGACTGATAGGTGGGACGGGTAATAGCATGCAGTAGGTGACGATACCATTCCGCTCTTAACGCCTTAACAGGGTGGGAAGGGTAGATATGGAGATGATGATCACGCGATAACACCATGCGTACGATTGACTACCAATTTTGTGTGGATGATCCATGTGTTTCACAAACCTAGGACCCCTTTCCTTTATGTAACTTTATTATTATTTTATCGATAAAATTCTATATCTCTTTTCAGTCACCAAATTCCTCCTTTTTATTGCACTATTCTCTTCTTTTCAAAATTTTTGTTTATTCATTTCTTTGTTTAAATTTTTGCACTTGGACACTTTCCTTAAACAAATTATGAGATCACTTAGACCTCAATTTCAACATGTTTGTTACGTACCTATTTGCAACCCTTATGCATGGAATTATTTGTATACGTGTTTGCATTTAAAGTCACAACATAGCATGGGCGGGAACCACACTAGTGGATCTTGAGGGGTGCCTAACACCTACCCCTCGAGATAATTTCTAGCCCCTACCCGAACTCTGGTTTTCCAACTCAAAACCCTTCTTATTGTCCTAATGTACTTAATCATTAGGTGGCGACTCTTCAAATCCAAAACCCAATTCCCAAACAGGAATAGAGTTGTCTTCCTAAATGTCGTAAACCCGATTTCGCGAGGAAAAGGGGCCGTCGACACCCGTATCATCTCTCTTGTGGGTGCGGAAGCTAACCAGAACTACCCTTTCCCCAACACCCTCTCTATGTATCTTCGAGACTTGGAGGTGGAAAAGAAGTCGTATAACATCAAAGCCAAGCCGGTTGCTCCATTTTCGTGGTACAGTTTGAGGGGGCCAGACAACCCCAAGGACAAGAGTTACAAGACCCCTGCTTCTGCTCTAACTGGCCAGTCTAAAGAGTCAGTTGCGGTAGAGGCCTCCGTTGAGCCTACCTCCATACCTGCTGACATGCCTCCCGGACGTTCCACTACTGCAGACTTGCCTCCTGGTCCTTCCACTTCAGCTAGCCCGGAGATTCCATCTTCTCGGGCCTATCCTATTACAGTCCACCGACTGAGCCAGACAGTTCAGAGCCTGAACAAGTGGATGTATACTGCTTTATCCAAGTTGTCCACCTTGACCTCCACCATTGCAGCTCAATCGGCTCCTCCGTCAGTTCAGGTCCCACAGTCTATAGAGGATGCTTTGAAGAAGTAACTTGACAACCAGGAGAAGATCATCAGCACCCAGTCCGAGTTGGTGAAGGTAGTGGCTTCACATGGAAAGTCTCTAAAGGAGCTTTCCCAGGAGCACAAGAAGCTGCGTAAGACACGGGCTTCTAGGGAGTCCGTGAAGGAGCTAAGGGCGGATGTATAGAGACTGAAGGCAGACCAAATGTCTTTAGAGTTATTATTTGAGGACCCAGCTTCAATAGCAGTCCCAGCAGCAGCCACAGTTCCGGAGAAAACACAGAGGCCTATTAAGAAGAAGAGGACTATCCCGAGAGCAGATGATGTCATCATCCTGTTGGCAGACCCACCAGAGGCTTCCTCCAGTCAACCACAGGATGTACCAGATCCACAGCAGGTCAAGGTCCAGTCCTAGGTCCCAACAGCTGAGCAGCAGGAGATCGAGAATCAGTCTGAGGTTCCCGAGCATACCGAGGACCTAGGGACCACTCATGTTCCTATGTAGACGGACGAGGCTTAGGGAGTCTTAATATCCTTTCATTACTTTTTGGTGCTTATTTTTTCTTTAATTGTCATTGGGGAAAATTCCAGCTTCTATGTGAGGGGGTGTGCCCTATTTATTTTTATATATATATATATATATATATATATATATATATATATATATATATATATATATATATATATATATATATACTGATTTAGTTTATGCTTTCTTTGATTTTTACTTGGTCTGTAAATAATCTTACATTTAGATCGTACTTTTTATCTTTCCTTTGGTCTGTATATAAAGTTATATTATTGTATATATTCATCCCCCGTTGTATATCCTAATCCCCTATTGTAAATATTTATTCTATTTTCTATTTTCGTAAAAAAAAATTATTTTTAGCTTCATAGATAGGCTCGTAGCCTTTTGTTTTGTTTTTGGTGCTTTCAATAAGCCCTTGGTTTTCTTAATCCCACGGTTCTTTCCAAGGGTGGAGTATTGTGTGAACCGGGTGTCTCTTCTCGATGATGGATGGCGTGACAACCTTCTTAAGGGTTTGAGTCCATTTTTGTTTTCTTTTGTTTTTGGTAGTTTATAGTTAAGGGTACCTCAAGCAAAGCTTCACTTGGGCCTAGCACATTTGCCTTTGATCCCATGGTCAAAGACAAAATGTTGTGTTTAGGATGGTGAAAGTTGTGGCCTTGAGACTCTTGCGTTGGCCGATAATCATCAAGTGGTTTTTTAGGACCATTTTATGCCTAAATCGTATCTAAGGTCGTTGTGGGATCTCGACTCGATGACTTTAGCAATTCCCTAGCGTGTGCGGTGATAAATCGAATTGCGAGTCCAAGTACCGAGCCAATGGTCTAGAACTTACCTCGAATGTTTGTTGAGGCGAAATCCTAAGTGAAATTTGACTTGAAAAGTGATCATAGGCTCTCCTTGAATCCATATGATAGTTGAACAAATTCATAGCCTACCAATGATATGATCCCTAGTTAACCCTTTTGAGCCTTAGACCTTTTTCTTTCAAGAACCATGTTATAAGCCTATACCCATTCTAAAAGATACCCTATCTTGGCACCCGATCTTTTCTTGAGCACATGGCAAAAGTATAAGTTTGGGGGGAGAGACGAGGATGACAACAAAGTGGTATGAGGCACAAAAAATGAAGAAAAGGAAAGACAATGAAAAAGAAAGAAAAGCAAAAAGACAAAAAGAATGCTCAATGTCAGAAAGAATAAGAAGGGATTCAAGAAAAGTAAAAGAAAGAAAGGTGTGGAAAATTTGAAAAAGGAGAAAAGAATTGAAATGCATAAGAAAGAGTGACAATGTGCCTCTCTAACCCCTTAGAAATAAGTGAAATGACTCAAAGAGTAAAGAGATTTGTGCCAAATGAATCAAAAGAAGTGCTTAAGGGAAGATTAAACCCACTTGAACAAAAACATGTCCTACCCTTACCCAAAAGCCTTCACATTGACTCTACAAAAGCCCTATATGATCTTGAGTTGAATGACACTTGCATTAGTAGATACTTACATGAGGTCCAAGCATATGATACTTAGAGCCAGACTTGTGACTTTTTCTTGAGAGAGATGAGTAAATTCCTATTAACCTCGGTTTGTGTGTCAATACTCTAAAAGGTGAGGTTTGCTTTGGGAAAGTTGAGGATTTATGAGTTTGGGTTCCACAACGACCAAAGTAATTGAGAGAGTTCTTTGATGTAATGAGTCAACTCTTGATGCTCTTGTGTCACACTTAATCCATGGTTTTTCAAAGGTTAAAAGTTGTTAATGATTCATCCGTATTGAGGGCAATTGTTAGTCCCAATTGATGCTTATTGAGGATACTTTAGGACAGCTGAAAATACTTGGATTTTCCCCTTAAGGGTTGGGTCTTATTTTGTTTGCTTGAGGACAAGCTAAAGATTAAGTTTGGGGGAGTTGATAACTAGGGATTTTGCCATGTTTTATACTCCTTCTTTCTTACGTTTTGGTTATAAATTATTACGAAATAGTCCCAAAAGGCTCATAAGTGTACTTGATTGCAGGTTTGATCGACAAAGTGACGAAATATCAAGGATCGGCTCAAAAGGGAGTGAAACCTGTTCAAGTATCAAAGACAAGGCAAACTGAGGGCAAAAAGGCCTAGTGTGGCCACAGTCGACTTTGTGCGGTCCACACTAGGTATATTCAGAGAGTGTGTTTTAAGGCAAAACACCTAGTGCGTCCGTAGTCCATTCTGTGCGGTCCGCATTAGTATATTAAGAGAGTTGGCAAAACTAGAATTCAGGCAATGCGGCCGCCATTCATATTGCGCGGTTCGCGGTGAAGTCTCCGCGGCCGCACAGCCATTTTGTGTAGTCCGCGGAGTAGAGATTCAGAGAGTTAAAAGTCCCAGATTCCAAGCCTTTACGGTCCGCGGTCATCTTTGTGCGGACAGCGCTAGCTGCCTCCGCAGTCGCGGTCCATTCTGCGCGTTCCGCGAAGCCCAACTTCAGAGACCCAAGTTTTGAAATCCAAGAGCCTCATGCGGCCGCGGTCCAATTTGTGCGGCCCGCACTGACTTCGCAAGGGTATTTTTGTCTATTTTTTTACTTAGTATAAATAGAATATTTTACCATTTTTAGGTTATCTATTATCTTCAGAACTGAGTTGCACTCGTGAGAACACCTTTTGTAGCCATTTTTGGCATCTTAGCATCAAATTAACGATAGATTCTTGTAATTTAATTTAGCATTTAATTATTATGTTTTGTTCTTCATCTATTTCTTTATTTTCTTGTTCAAGCATGAGTAGCTAAACCTATTAGCTAGGGTTATGGCTCAACCCTAGTGTGGATAATTGATGAGTGTTGCCATCTAGGGTTAGATTGACTATGGGTGTTTGCAATTTGGGTTGATTTTATGTTTTAATCTATGAATTTGTGCTTTGTGGATTTGACTCCTCTTGAGAAAGAGATTTTAAGTCTCCAAAATTTACCCAACAAGGAATTGGGATGGACTCATGAGAAATGATAGTCCCAATTAACGGGTTAAACCTCAAGAGAGTAATCACCCTACTTGAACCCTAGTTGCTTGATCTAATTTGCCTACCCATTTGGTCTCGAGATAATCAATTAGGCAAAATCACTCTCTCTACCGAGAGGTGTGAGAGTGGATAAAATTGTGCAACGATTATAGCATAAGCCCCAATTATGTCAATCGAACCTTAGTAATATCTACCCGTCGATTAGCCACCTAGGTTATGTCACAGCCCTAGTGCCCTTCTTCCCATTAAATACAACTTTAGCAATCATCTCGTAGCATAGTCTAGTTTTCATTAGTAGTTCGATAATAGCAGCTTATAATTGAAAAACCCAAAAATGAAGAGAAGATCATTTAAGAGCACACATGCAATTCTATTCTAAGTAGATACCTGAATTCCCTTCTAGCTCTCTGAGGATTCGATCCCGACCCTTATATCGGGTAAAAGCTATTGCGACCCTCTTCTCCTACTTTTTAGTAGTGTGGAGTTGGTTGCGATCAATATGCATAATTAGTCATACCTAAAAAAATGGAATGCAAATGGAAGATAAACTTAGCTAGCGTTTGGCCATAGATTCTCAAATTTCTTTTGAAAAATCTGATTTGGGTGAAGTTTGGTTTGAAGATGAAAATGTATTTGGACATCACTTTACAAAACATATTTTAATTTTTTTTTTTTGTAGAAAAACCTGAAACATGACATATACCCACAAGTTCTAAACACTATCACAAATACCCAACAATACCTTCATCAATAACATTCATTATCATTATCACAAATCATAGTCCTGAACAACAATAACAACAACAACAACAACCCAGTAAAATTCCACTAGTAGGGTCTAGGGAGGGTGCTATGTACACAGACCTTACCTCTACCCTGAAGGAGTAGAGAGGTTGTTTCTGAAAGACCCCCAACTCAAGAAAATAAAAATACAAAAGGAATCAATATTAATATCACCATAGAAATCATAGGAAAAATAGGAACAACATGAAATCTAGAAGGAAGATACAAGGCAAAAGCGATAGCTAGTAAATAGGTTCTGCACTAAAAAGTGAAATAGTAAGACACAACATTGCCACTAACTATCTTAGACAAATACCCTACCAGACTGGTCTCACAATGGTACGAAGTAAGGAAAGACTCAATTACCTCCTAATCTACAACCCTAATACTCGACATTCACATCTTCCTATCAAGTGTCATGTCCTCGAAAAACTGAAGCCTCGCCATATCCTACCTGATCACCTCTTCCCAATACTTCTTAGGCCTCCCTCTACCTCTTCTCGTGCCCTCCATAACCAGCCGCTCACATTTCTTTAACAAAGCATATGGTCTTCTCCTCTAAACATGCCCGAATCAACTGAGTCTCGCTTCCCGCATCTTGTCATCAATGAGAGCCACATGCACCTTCTCCCGAATATCATCATTCCTAATCTTATCCATCCTAATGTGCCCGAAAATCCACCTCAACATCCTTATTTCTGCTACTTCCATCTCATGGATATGTGAGTTCTTTACAGGCCAACACCCAGCCCCGTACATCATGGCCTATCTAACCATTCTTTACAGGCCAACACCCAGCCCCGTACATCATGGCCTATCTAACCACTGCTTTATAGAACTTACCTTTGAGTATCGGTGGAACTCTCTTATCACACGGGACAACAGATTCTAACCTCCACTTCATCCATCTTACCCAAATACGGTGTGTGACATCCTCGTCGATCTCCCCTCCCCCCTAGATAAACAACCCAAGGTACTTGAAGCTGCCTCTACTTGGGATGACATGTGATTCAAGCCTCCCATCCATGTCCACTTCCCCCAGCTCAGCGCTAAACTTACACTCCAGGTATTCCGTCTTCCTCGTGCTCAGCTTGAAACCCTTAGACTCAAGAGCCTGTCTCCAAACCTCCAGCCTCTCGTTAACCGACTCGCGACTCATCAATCAGAACTATGTCATTGGCGAATAGCATGCACCATGGCACCTCTCTATGAATATGGTGTGTGTGTCCATCAATAAGGCAAATAAGAACGGACCGAGCGCAGAACCTTGGTGTAACTCTATTACAACCAAGTCCTAAACATAAATAAATTTGGTACAAAATTATCATTTTTACAATGAACTACATAATACACTATCAGATGACTGAAAAGACGAAACAACATTACTACAAAATAATAAATGGTAGGCTCTTTTATAAAATACAAAAGTTGGAAATAATTTTTTTTAAAATGTAATAATAATATATTGGGCCAAAACCAGCTGGGATTTGGATTTTTGGGTTTTGGAAATTTGGCAAAATATGGATAAAATTTATGAACAAACATGTATTTGCTCAAAAAAAATTAATCTATGCCCTAACGGGTCCTTAATAAGTACATGCAGCCAAATTGAAGGCAATTGTCACACAGATTTTATTATATATGTTAAATTTTCGTTATCATGAAATATTCGGTTTGCGAGCCTTCAGTAGACTATTGAAAAGGTGGTCCATGTAGCTCTGTTTTCACGATAGACTCTTGTTTTCCGTAATATTGAGAAGCAGTCACTCCATACAGCTATGCAAGATCCAAGTTCACTCCTATTCATAAAGCTTTAAAGTATGATTGTCATTGTCCTTTCTAAGGGACTGAACTCATCTTCTCTAATACAAGTATTATTATTAGTTACCACTAGAAGTTATTAACCAATATTATTTTCTTCATCATTTTAGACATTTCATAATAATAAATATAATGAATCCAATATAAATGTTTTAATGTCGGTAGAAACCAAGGTATAAACCACTTCATAAAGTCTTGAGTGTCTTAAATAACAATATATTGGAAAATCAAAATGTTATCTACACACGTTCAATTATGCTTAAATTTTGTTTATTTTTTGTAGTACTGAGATATTCAATCATCTTGCTTCATTGAGATATACCGACAGACCTATGCTATACAGAGAGGGGTCATTGTTTAACAAGAAAATAAGAAATTCGGGTCAAGGTATATTTTTTAGAAGAACTCGAATTACTAATAATCAAATTAAAAGTAGATAAGAAGAATTGAGATGACTGATGGCTGAGTAAAAAGAAAGCAAAGTAAATCCATGTATTCTAATAATATTGTACCTTTACAAGTATTATATCTCTCCTTTTATAGCTATCTCTGAATAATACATTTCCTTTCCTCTCATAATAGAGTCATTATGAGCAATTAATAACATTTAATATAACGTTATAATTGGTAACCGTAACTGTTTCGTGAAGATTCTATAACTTTTTCCATCATTGATGCTCATTAATTGTGGATAATATATATTTGTACTTTTTGCTATCCAGGTTCATTCCTCTGATGTCTTTTCATATTACCAAGAAACTCAAGTGACTGTTCCTCCATATTTTTCTTGAATCTATGTCTGTGCCTGTCAAAGCTCGTGCCTCTTCAGCTATCCTTTGTCAGTTGTCACTCTTTTATTGGTCCACGTATCTTGGTATATCATCACATATTTAATTTGATATGTTAAAATAATTTTTCCAATACAGATAGTCCCCCCACTTGTCATTTATTCAACAATTGAATATTTGGGAGGTGAATTTCATTAAAGCGGGAATTTTTACCATTATACCTTCTTCAGAATAGACGCTTTGTATGTCACTTCCATTTAATGCCCGTGACACGTGGCATCCTTTAATGCTCCATTCGAGCTTTGCTTTCATCTTTACCTAGTTCCACTCCTCCTTCTTCTTCTAGAACCAGGGGTTCTCTTCCACACAGAGCTTCTTCTAAAAGCAGAGATTCCAATAAATCAGTTCGTGAACCCTTAGTAGATAAAATTGTCCCCTTTGAACTTTCTTTTTATTCTAATAGGAATCAATTAGAAATCATGTTTCCTCTATATCCTCTCCTGATCGTGTTGATGTCTATCCTTCTCAAATTACTGAAGGTCTAACCTTTGTAATTCGTAAAGATTGCCATTGGAAATCTGACTTTCCCATCATAATTCATAATGCAAATCAAAGAGTCACATCCTACATGACTGGATTTTCTTTCGTGTATACATATCCTTTTACACTGAATTTTAGACCTCCCATTGATCCTGTTATCAACGAGTTCTGTCGTTTTTTCAATATTTGTCTTGGACAAATTGGCCCCAATGTATGGAGGGTTGTTTCTTGTCTAAGGCATTTGGCTAGCTTGGCTAATTAGCCTTTTACCTTTTTTCACCTGATTCACCTCCACTCCCCTAAGCTATTCCGATATGGGATCTTTACTTTGGTAGCTAGGAGTAAGAGCATTTTAGTCAGTCTTAAGGATGATAAGGATCGTGGCTAGTATGCCAGATTTGTTACTGCTCCTACTGTAGGATTAGTAGGTGAAGAAAATATACTACTCCCTGAAAAGTAGAATTTTGCATATAAGTTCATTTCTGCAACTTTCTCTTCTTCGCTTTTCACTTGAAGGAGTTTTTTTTTTCTCGTGACTGCCTAACTTTCTCTTTTTTTCAGCAACCATGGGAACTGTTGACGAGATTCCCAATTTTTATGGTTGAGTAGAGAAATTGTTGATTGTTGCTCCGATGGAAGGTAGATCTTGGAAAAACCTTTCGTACAGGTTTGGTTGGAAGGTTAAAACTCATGGTAAATGCTTTACCGCTTTTCTTTTTTTGTTCATTCTTCACTTAGAATATATTTGGCCCCTCTTTTTATCAAGGTTTCCTATTCGTGGGGTAAGTGCCGATACTATCTTAGCTTCCATACTTTCTTTGGCAAGGGCTCAGGAGATAATTCAGAGTTCTTCATCGAAAAGGAAAGCTGACAAACCCCAAGATTCAGAAGAGGAAGAGAAACGAGATGAGGGTTCCTTGATTAAAAGGCCGCATGTTAGAAGACGCATTATTTCAGATGATGCAGTTACTTCTCCCTTTTCTATTCCCGTGACCGAGTCTGTTAAAACCACCTTAGTGAGCTCAGAAGATGACACTCCTATGGTTGCTCGTGGCATTGATAAATAACTTTTTTCTCATGTGTTTGATAGTGAAAGTTTTGATTTGGTGTCTGATGAAGTACCTCTTGCCTCCTTTCCGGCGTCTATTCCCATGTACCATTCTCTGCCAATTTTTACTACTACTTCTACTGCTTCTGCTCTGCCTTAAGCTATTATGATTTTTTCTATAGTCCCCGCTACTAATATTTCTCGAACCAAAGTTGGTTCTTCGAGTGGAGGTAGAGTGATGAAACAAATTACCATTGAGGTCCCTGCTGAAGGTAATCTTCTAAAGAAGTCAGGTCAAGATGACATATGGTTCCCCTTATCCATCCAGTTGAAAAATCCAAGATGGAAAGTCATAGTTCTCTGACTTGGATGAATGATATCGTGCAATCATCGTTGAAGGTATAAATTTCTTTTTCATATTATATAATGTTTTTCTTTTACTAAGATTCTTTTGTATCCCCTTTTTTCCTTTAGAACAATCTCGTCAGCACAGAGATGATGAAAAGGGTTTCCCAGACGGAACAATTGATGCATGATTACCAAATCGAGGCAGACAATTGGAAAGAGCAGTATGACGGTCTCCAGCTTGAAATGGAGGTTTTGGAAGAAAACAAATGTACCTTAGAGCAGCAGTTGAAGATTGTAACTTCAGAGTTGGCTGTTGAGAAGGCTTCTAACAATCAGTCAGGCAAGGATAAAAATTTCCTCGAGTCATCATTTGCTGAACAACTCTCTAAAGCCTTCGAAGAGATTAGAAGCTTGAAAGCCTTGTTGAGCGAAAAAGAAGCTTATTCAGGTGATCTTGTTCAAACACTTACTCAGACCCAAGGTCAAATTTTTGGAGAGTTCACTTGCCCCTTTGCAATCTTCTTATGATACTGCTTTGGCTGAAAAAGAAGAATTCAAGAGTGAAATTGACCAATGGGAAAGAGATTATGAGGATCTTGAGGATAAAGTAGTTGTTGAAGTGAGTTGGGCTATTTTGAATACGCGCCGCGATACTCTTGTGGAAGCCAGCCAAGAGGGTTTTAACTTGGATGTGAGTTAGCTAAGATAAAGGAAACCATTAAAAAAAACTCATCAAACCCAAAGTTTTTCTTCTCCTATGGCCGATACTCCTAAGCATGTTAAAGTTGACCCTAGTGCAATGAATGTTCCAGCTCCTTCAGATCAAGTCGAGCCCTTTGTTGTTGATGTTGCCCCTTTGAATCCTTCTCCTGCTCCACTGTGAAGATTTATTTGTGAAATTTGACTGTCTTTTTTTTCTTGGTGGAATATGTGGTAATTTTACCCCTAGTCCCATTTGGGGGTTATGTTTTTAGTTGATGTCAAGTCCCCAGGTCTTTTCGGAGATTTTTGTAAAAAATGACAATCCGTTTTATGCCTAAATTCGTACTAAGTTTAATATTATAAATTTTCTATTTCAACTCAATTCTTTAGAGTTTTTGTTTCACTCTTTTTGCCTTGTTTTTATAAGTCCAAGGTCTTGCTTTGTGATTCGTGAGTTTTTGTCTTACCCTTTTGACTTTTTGCATTTTTAGAAATGCTTTATTAACTTCATGCATCTTTGAATCAAACATGAATTTATAAAAGAGAGCTCTTTTATATATGACACTTAATGAAGAAGACGTCTCAACTTCACAATGGTGTAAACATACGGAAAAGAAATAGGAACACACATGTTTCTTGAAATAACTTTGATAAAGTTTTGCATTTGAACTTTGTCAAGTTTAAATAACATCTTACATGCATCGAATATCTTCTATTTCCTTTCCGTAACTGTTTTCTTTACAACAGATTCAAAAAATAAAGAAAATCTAAGGGTTTCTTTATAACCCATGGCTTATATTGCCTTTAATCCATTTACATTTCCATCAGAATAGTTGTAACCCTAGATCGGGAATTATATTCTTTCCACGTATCTTTCAGGTCGTAATTCATCATTTAGTGTAGGCTAGATTTTTGCCTATCATCTAAAATTATCAGTAAAATTTTAATAAATCAAGAATAAAAATTGCTAGTAAAGATACCTGCCCGTGATTATTTTCGTACCTTAGTAGTATCTCTTTAGATGAACAACATTCCAATTTGAAGGTAGGATCTTTCCATCCAGTGTTTCAAGCTCGTATGCCCCTTTTCCTGTGATACCATCAATCTTATAAGGCCCTTCCCAAGTTGGACTTAACTTTCCTGCCTTGGTTGCCCTCGTAGATTGAAAAACTTTCTTGAGTACATAATCCCCAATCTTGAAGTATTTGAGACGAGCTTTTCGATTGTAATATCGCTCTATAACTTGTTTTGTGATGCCATCCTTATTATTGCAGTTTCCCTCATTTCTTCAAGTAAATCCAAGTTTACCCGTATCTCTTCTTTGTCCGTTTCCTCAGTGGCATGTGTATATCTCGTACTTGGTTCCCCTATCTCAACTGGAATTAAGGCTTCAGCTCCGTATACAAGTGAAAATGTTGTTTCTCCCGTACTCGTTTTTGCTATTTCGGTAAGCCCATAAGACCCCAGGTAGTATCTCTGGCCAATTGCCTTTAGATTCTTCCAATCTTTTCTTGAAGTTGTTAATAATGGGTTTATTTTTTGATTCGGCTTGTCCATTACCCACCGAATAGTAAGGAGTTGAAGTAATCCTTTTAATTTGCCAACTTTGGAAAAATTGTATGATTTGTGTACCTATGAATTATGGGCCGTTATCACATACGATCTCCTTTGGCACCTTGAATTAGCATATGATGTTCTGCCAGATGAAGTCTATGATCTCTTTTTCTCGTGCCTGTTTGAAAGCTCCCGCTTCTATCCACTCGGTAAAATAGTAAATGAATACTAATAAAAATCTTACCTTGCCTTTGGCTTGCGCTAGTGGTCCTATGATATCTATCCCCCACTTCATAAATGGCCATGGTGCAATGACTGAATGTAATAATTCAGCTGGTCGATGCACGTTGTTACCATACCTTCGACACTTGTCACATTTTGCAACAAAATTTTCCGCGTCTTCTTCCATTTTGGCCAATAATAACCGGCTCTAATCATGGTTTTTACCAAAGATCTTCCTCCTGCGTGATTTCCACAATGTCCTCGTGTATTTCTCTCATCACGTATTCTATTTGAGAAGGTCCGAGACATCTTGCTAGAGGGCCACTGAACATCTTACGATATAAATTGTCTTGTTTTAAACAGTAATGTGCTGCCTTTTGGCGAAGTGCCTGAGCCTTTTTCTTATCTTCAGGAAGTATTCCGTACTGCAAAAAATTGACAATTTTATTTCTCCAATCTCATGTTAAATTATTGTAATTTACTTCGTTTTTATCTTGATCAAGCACGGAATGAAACAAATGAATCATGGAAGCATTTTCTGCATTTGTTACTTCCGCCGCAGATACTAAATTAACTTGAGCATCTGCCTCGGTGTTTTCCTCTCTTGGTATCTGTATGACTTTCCAAGTTTGAAATTGCCTGATCAAATCCCGAGTCTTTTCCAGGTACTGTTGCATTCTCACTTCTCTGGCTGTATAAGTTTCCAGCATCTGGTTAACCACTAGTTGTGAGTCGCTTTTAATTATGACTTGCTCTATCCCGAGCTCTTGTACCAATTCTAGACCTACAATCACAGCTTCGTATTCTGCTTCATTATTAGTAATATGATGACATGTTATGGTTTCTCGTATAGTTTCTGTGAGCACGTGATTTTTGCCCTATAAGAGAAATACTCCCAAAGATTCAAAATAAAACAATTTTAGTTTATTTG